>KZ308349.1:1248541-1261331 GCA_000376725.2 Ladona fulva | reverse complement strand
CCAGCTTTGTGCAAGTCCTATCCCCAGCCCATAGTGACGTATGTGACCTAATCCTTTCTAAACAGCCGCCTAGGTGGCAGTAACGGCGCTCTCCCTGTTCAGCCTTTCCTTCTCTGCGTATTTACGCCAAATTTATTTAATACGAAAAAACTAATGAAAACTCATCCATTACGTATTCTTATCAAATAGTATGCTAATAAAAATGGAGAATACTTTCAGAAGAAAAAATAAGGAATTGAAAAAGACATAATCTGCTGTAATCGTAATGTGGAGGTCCTTGAGTTCGGTAAATAACCTAAAATCCTACCTAAATTCGGTATATGATGGAACGAAACGATAATAAGAAATAAAACTGGAAAGTATACTGAAAAAACAAAATTTTATTGATATGCATTGCTCAATCAAGGAAATACATTTCAGTACAAATTTCAGTCGTATTCGTTTCAATGACTCGTTAAATCACGAGTCATTGAAATCCACACATGGCTAAGTGGATGAAACATATTTGAAGCCACCACTTACTCTTATCATGCATATTTACATTTACCATAAATAATAATGATGGAGTTAAAGTTCTCATAAGATCTGGAGAGAAACAGCCAGCCAACACGGCATACACGCAGAGAATAATAAACTTCATATCATATGTATCTAACTCAAATTAGGATCCCAGGTATCTGATTTTAACTTCTGTAATCAGGCTTTGCGAAAGTCTTTCTGAAGGGATTGTTGCTCTCATGAGTTTTGCACTGCTAGGAATTGTTTACTATTGTTTTACGAGGGATGGAGAGATTGACCGACCTTCGCCCTTTCATACACAACGAAGTACCGCTAGGGCGCCAGGGTTAGGCACGCGCAGGGATTCCCACACGCGCCCAAAGCCAGATGTTCGTAAGTGCCATAAAAGTAGCTGACAATTTTAAGAAAATGGCGAACACGGATAGCATCGATATTAAGAACTTGTATGCACATACCGTTAAAGAAAAAATTTTGCTACTGACATGTTTCTTAGACGAGGCATAGCCTAAACCAACTTTCTGTTAAGTGATACTGAAATTTTTATCGACTATGTTACATAAATTGACAGGAAAATACACCGCGGAGTCGATGGAAATCGGATATTGCTCAGATAATATTAACGCTATCTTTCATTCGTTTCACCCGTTTCACCACAACATATTAAGCTTCAAGCTGTTACAATACATAAACACATGCACACATACGGATATACATATAGGAACACATAGTTAATCGTGAACAACATAAATACCATAACGAAAACCATCAATACTCAAATCAGCGGAACGCGCGATCCCTAAGCACACAAATTTATACGTAACAATTTAGCCTGTAATGGATTGTTGCATTTACTTACAATTCCGGATTCCGCGGAAAATTAAAAAGGAACACTCCCTCCGTTGCCGATGTGTTATAGCACCCGCTGAATGCACAATAAGTTATAGCACCCATTCTATAATTCGGAAATTGTATCGCTGAACTCGCAATGCTCACAGAACCAAATACGATTGCTAAGACAATTTCAAATGACTCCCGGGTACCTCCTTCCCCTGCTGGGAACGCTGTTGCCAACATAAAGTAATTTGACATACTGCCATCAAGGGCTACCACTCTAAGGGATTCGAAAAACTACCCCACTGCCACCTACGCTCCTTTGGCGAGTTTTTAGAAATTACACCGTTACCAAACAAATGACTGTGTTGCCCCCCTATGTATGGGACAATTCATGAAATCAACATTCAACAATGGCCTTAGTCGTCAAAGGGATCGGTTGTTTATTTCCTAAATATTTTACGAAATTTCAGTGTGTCTTATCAAAATCTTCGAAATTTCGGATTTATATCAATATTTCACGACTTTAATAAGAATCTATGATCATTTTCCTTTCTTTAGATACTTCTCTTGATTTGGTAGGACCATTATTTCTAATTTAATGTTGTAAAGGAAACTATCTCTGCAGGTAACGAAACCCTATTTTACGTACATTTCATATGGAAAAGAATATAAACCGATTATCCTCGTGTATTTATATGAGGTAACTAAGGAAATAAATGTACAACGATTGCTTTGGTCGTCAAAGGGATGGGTTGTTTATTTCTCAAAAAATTACGAATTTTCTGTCTATTTAATCAAAGTTCTTGCAATTTCGAATTTATATGAATGATTCACGACTAAAATAAGATTCTATGCTTATTTTCCTTTCTTTTGACACTTGTCTCAATTTCATAGGACCATTATTTCTAATTTAATTTTGTAAAAGATACGACCTCTGCAAGTCTTGAAACGTAATTTACGTACATCTCTTATGGAAACATATTTTGTGCACTTGGGTTCGAACCCAGGCCTTAACAGAGATGGAAATAGTTTTCCTGGGGGCTTCAGCATCGTAGAAACACAATGCAGTTTGTTTCAGATCTCTAAGTCAAGCCGATTCTGGGATAAATAGGGGGACAGACTGACGGACGGACAGACATTTGCTTTTTATATATATGATTTAACTGTTGACTTTTGAATTATTGGCGATTCACATTTTATACGCATTTGTGATACACTTTTTCCTCTTCTTCGTCCCCACTCCTCCAATGTGTTGTGTGTTTTTCTGCTTATAGATACGTAGACGACGTGCGATTTCCATGCGCTATCGAAACAGCCCTCCCGGTTGCCCACAGATATTCCTTGCTCAGCAAAGCTTCGCATTTCATAAAATACTTTGAAATCGTTAACTCATCGATACTAGAAATGGAGGTGCTCTAGGATAGCCAAGCTCGCACGTCTTTGGTGTAAGATGTCCCGTGTTCGATTCCAGATATCCCTTTGTAGGAAATAACCTCAACTGTAGTAGCGCTTTTAGAATACTTATACTACTCGTAATAGCAAAAGGGAGCGAATGCTGTTGAAATAAAGCTTGAATTAATCCACTGATTATTTAATAGCCTTGTCATTCTCACGCCCAATTAAAATACGTCTGTCATACACCGAAAGAGGGCTTGCTGCGTATTTATGTAGATTAAAATGGAAAATTCAGCTTATTGAGTTTAAACGGCGTCATGTTAGTCCTCTACGGGTTTAAGGCATGTGGTTTCATAACACTTGCAATTTACTTATATATTGGCACTGTATTTGTTGATATGTGACATTCATTTGTGGGATTAAAGCTGCATGAATGAGGTCTATGAAACTGTTATGAAATTAATTGAACTGAACTTATGAAGATGGGCAATCAGAACTGAGGGAACGGGATGAAATTGGTAAAAAACTGTTCGAAGTGTTTTGCTGTGCGGCTGTGAAACGTGAACCCTAAAGAAGGGGTGCATCTAAAGATTAGAGATCTTCAAGATTCGGGCGTGGTCTAGAATGGGAAAAGTTAGTTGCGTTGACGGAAAAACAACGCAGAAGTGCTGGAGATAGTGGGGAAGACAGGGTTTTAAATGAAGTAATTAAGCGACGTCTGAGGAAATGGGTGGGTCTAATATTGAGAAGGGACGGACTGCTAATGAAAGCAATTGAAGATAGGGTTCAGGGAAAAGACAGAGTGGAAGACGAAGGCAAATGTTGTTGAATGATATAAAGTGATGTATAAGTCATTAAAAGGTAAATAAAAGGGCTTAACGTATGGAAATTTGGCGAACGAGCCAACCTTAAAATAGAAAAGTTTGTATGAAGAAAGAAGTTTTTTTAATGGCGATTCTGTCCTGGCTTACAATAGTGTAAATTGATTTCTGAAATGGTAATTGATAAGAATGTAGCCGTAACTTGTTTCGAGGAATACTTATCGCCGTTGTATGGGGAACAACTTTGGTGATATACGAAGTTCCGCGAAGGCTGAGGATAGGTAGGGCGAGGCGTGGGTGGCGAGAATTGGGAACCGGTCCTCAGAAATAAATCTGAGGTACAAAGGTTTCTTCTTTGGCTTGGGAATGTCTAAGGACCACAATATTTCGTCGTGAAGAATGTGATGTAAATTTGAAATCTTCGAATGGTGGAACTCCACCCAACGATAAACGATATGCTTGAAGACCTGCCAAAGGTTTACAAAGCACAGCTTAAGAATTTTCGACTCTGTGTGTGTGATCGCGTGAGAAATGTTGCAGGTACTACGTATGGATTTTTGAAACTGGAGAAATCACTGTTCTTAAAACTTAATGTAATCGAATAATCAATCTCAAGTGTATTTATAAAAAACTATTGGAAATCTGTCCTTTGTGGTGCGATGGGTATTCTACCGGCGTATCCTTGAAAATAATCTTTGAAATGCTCCGTAATTTGCTTATTATTTACATAGCTTTTACCCGATCATATTTAGAATGCTGCATTAGTAGCGAATTCAGGGGTGTGGGGCTAAGGGGTCGGTCATCCCCTCCCTCTTGGTGACTTGGTGTAGTAACTATTTCTCTAGGATCTGACGAAGAGTTTGAGTTAAGCTCATATCGTTAAGTTTTTCCTCGATCACTTTACATCTGCTGTATTTATCACGACAAAATGGCTTTTATAAAATTAATTGGAGATAAGTTCATGAGGAAATTGTCTAACAAAGTTAGACCCCCCTCTTTACAAGTACCGCCTCCCCGCGTTGGAGAGTTTCTAGATCCGTCCCTGGCTAGTGTTGCAGCTATTCACCCTACGTAACCTATTTTTTGCTGTTCTATCTTACAACAAATTCTCTTCCCGAGCATTCTTCTATCATGGAAATATTTAATACTTCCCAAGTTTTGTAAAATGAGCAATCATTTATTTTCTTCCTTTTTCAATCTTAACTGCATATTTTTTGTTTATTTTCTGTCTATGCTGCTGCTATTACGTATTTTTTCGTAGATTTTTTGCTAAACTTTCTTATCTGTTATGTTTAATTGTATCTGACTCGACTTAAGTCCTTAGTAACGGATCACATGTAAGAAGATTTCGCACGAAATAAGCTCGTATGTATGCGTTGGTAATAGAACCGAATGTTTTTGTCAGGAATTTACATTTTAAATATTTATGAAAGAGTTATTGCTATAAATTGCTAAAATTGTATTCCAAAAAAAGTATTAACATTACAATTTCACATGAAATTCAGCGATAATGTAGTTAGCCGATTACAATTTATTTACTTGTAAATATTATTTCAGCGCTTTTTTGTTGACACTAATTGTAATTAGATACGAGCTAAAGTTGCACAATAATGTATTTCGGTATTATTTTAGCTAGTAATTAATCTAGATTCGGTAAAACCTGGTTTCGGAAATATTTTGAACGTCTATCATATAATATAACTATTCTTTTCGTAAATACATTTGTAGTTTGCTACGAACGCAATTCCAATGGAATTTGAATAAGGAAATGCAAGAATATCTCCTTCGCTGCTTGTGTCAGCAATTTCCATCACCTTCTGGGATGAAGGTAGAAACTGTCCGTAATGGCGGCGGTCGTCCCCTCAAAGGGTACTTCCTGCACCCTGATAGGGATGGGTCCTGTGCCCTCTCCATTTGCAGTCATAAATTATTCAGACTGTTGACCTACCAAGGCGTGGAAGATGTCAGTGCTGGCCGAATCGAAATGGTCTGACTTATGTGCACCCCATTTTAGATCTTTTCTCTGATGTCTTCATCTTTTCTGAAGTCTGAAAATGCGCATATCCCAGCAAAATATCACGACTTACCCTTTTTTCAGTGTAGCTTTTCATCGGATATTCTTCTGGACAGTTGTGTTCAAAAGTTTTCATATAATACATTTTTGATGACATCAAACATCTTTGATGGAAATATTGAACATTTTTATGAAATTTTGTATTTTCTGTCAATAATATCTCCACAAAAAATTCCTCGGCAGGGACTATTATTGCCGCATGGTAATGATCATTAATAACGTCTTTTATTCGGCTAAAATTCTTCAAAAAATCGATAACTTTACAGTCTCATTTTTATTGTTATTATTCCTTACGTTGCTTTCTTTGGTTCCATTATTAAACCCCTAGTATCAACAATCCCTCAGTGTAATAAATTTAAGTTATTGACTTTCTATATCAATCTGTCCTTTATCTATCTTTCTTTAAGCCTTCTATAGCTCGTTATCATCGGCAGAAGCAAGGATTCTTTACAGAGAGAATTTATGCATGAGCTCGCCCCCTTCTGCCCTTCTGTCAGCGGACACGAATTGTGCTGTGGCGTCTTGTATTCTTTTTCCAACCCGTTTTATTAAATTTCAGTTGGTAACTATCTAAAAGATAGAGATTACTTAACACCGAAATACATTAGTTTTCTCTGAATGAAATATGTTATAACAAATGTTCGATTTACAATATCGGACTCTATTTCTATTTACAAATTTATTCGTTTTATTAATAACATTGACGACAAGTTAGATGGAAGAAGCGAAATTTTAGTCTCATTCTCGCCTCAATAAAGACCTTATTCATTCTTTAATTGGGATTGATTAAAAAAAGTCGCTGCCTACAGTCGCTAGTAGTCGCTATATTACATTCATCGGCTTTTTGTGACTTGCTGAAGAAATTTCCCACCGGTTGATTAGCATCGTTTTTGGTTTGGAAAAAATGCGAAATTTTGAAATTCACCGCTTTCTCCACATACACAAAGAATTCATTGAAGGAACTTTAGTCATGCTTCTTATTATTTAGCAGTCTATTCAAAAAAATAATGAACGCTGATGAAATTAAGAAAGAGGTAATTGTATGTTTTCCTTCGAGCTCTTGTGTTGATTCAGAGAGCGGCTTACTTACGGAGGTTACTCTGCTTTCGCTCCAATTAGAGAAGAGGATGTATTCCGAATGAGAAGTAAAAGAAACGTCCCAAGGAAAGGGGAACGGTTGTCGTTTATTGAAGTACAGCTCAAAAAAAGAAAGGGTGAAAATAAGCTTTCAAGAAGAGCAAGGGATGAATTAAGACGAAAGGGGGAGTGCGATAAAAATAGAGAAAGAGTGGTCTTGAGGTGGAATAGACTGAGTGATGAGGCCAAGAAGGAGTGTTATGGAAGCAAAGTAGTGGGTAATTACAAATAAAGGAGAGAACCCAAGGTGCGCTATTTAGAGTAGCACTTGCCAACGTTTTTCTTATCAAAAGTGATACGCCCTGATGCCATTGCCCCTACTTTGGTTGTATACTTCAAATAATATATTCTATAATTATACATGTGTTATTTTTAAGTTACATATTTGTGTTTCTTTTTTCTTTTGATGTTCTTTTGCATCTTTTAGGTAAAGTTATCGGAGGGTTGGAGAGGTTTTTCACTCCCCCCTCCTTGTGGTTGTTTTCCTGCTGTGGATAATTTTTCCCTAAGGATCTCTAAAGCTTTCTATTTCCACATTGTTCCTTCTTTGATTCTTTTCTAATATTGTTTTCAATTAATAGCTGTGTCGAATGTGACCATGGGTTATACGGAAGAGGAGATTTCAGTCTGAATCTCACCCAGTTAAAGGTGTTTTATTATTATTACTGCTGAACATGCATGCTCAGTTTATGTGTATTTTACATATTCTTTACATATCTATACTATAAAAACATTGAAAAATTGGTAGGGAATTCGAAAACTTTCCCAAAACTGACTTCATTCACATTAAACAAATTTGAAATCTAATTGTTGGGAACATTACCTTGTTGACATATTCATTATGGGATACATACGAGCAACATTGTCACTTGTTATTGTTGCAGTTTTAAACTTACTGGCAAACTCCGCGCCAAGTTATTACCATATGATACAAATAGTCTCTATCGTTACTAGTTCATTTCTTTTAGTTGTTAATAACGAAGCTTGCCGACCCTGACTTCTAAGCTAACGGCTGTATTTCAATGTTCATTCCTAGTACATACAAAGCATATGACAGTTGAAATAAAATCACGCAGTGATTTGAAAGTTATATTGCACCAATTTCCTTTTTGGCTCCTTATGCGACGATTTCATGTTTTCTGGTAATGATATAAAAGTAAGATAAAGCTAATATATTTTTCCTTAGAGGTATGAGTGGTGAATATATATTATCCTTATATATATCTCAAATTTCTTCGTTCAATCATTCGACGCATTCTGTGGCATTCTCCCTTCTGTAAGTGTTTCCCATTGCTTCTTTTCCCCGTTGTTTGTTTAGTACAGAGACGTGCCGCTCTGAGGCTTTCATCTCTACGGGATACGGAACTGTTAATCAACTCTGGAACGCGATTGGTTGTTTCACCTGGAAACTGCATCGGGTAATCAGGACCATATCAATTTCCTTCTGTAGTCCCTCTTGTTTACTGGTGATTCTCTCCAGGCGCCTGGCGACCGTATCGCTTTCGGGAATGCCTTCATCCAATAGAGACGATGGAAAGCGTTCCTAACGCTCCTCACCATCGATGGAAGGAATGCAATCAAATATAAAAAGGCATTTTCCATTTTTAAACATCAGTGATCTCTTCTCAGCTGATTTTATCCTCTGTCAAGTAACTAAAATTTAGTGTTTAATGTGAAATTATCATTTCAAATACACCATTTGCACAATTGATGGACATAAAACCCTGCGTTGCATGTTCACTTAGTTGTCGACTGTGTTATTTACAATTCCGAAAATTTTCAATGGCAGAGACTTCTTAAATAATCTGAAATATAGCCTAGCCGTGCGACATAGCTGATTATTTCTTTTCTTAAACTGCAGAAACTATATGTAAAAGCACCATGCAGAAAACTGGAGCTTTTTGTTGAACAAAGTAAAAAATCGTGAAAAGCTAATATTTTGCGTTAATTTTCTTAAGAAAAGGTTTTGAAAGACGAAAATCAAGAAACGCTTTGAATTTTTCTGGGGACATTTTGATGGCCCAAGAGAGAATTATGGAAATTGATATTATTTTGCGATTCCAATATAAGAATAAAGGTGTTGATATACAGTGCAAAATGTTTTTAAATATAATTTTCAGCGGGAAATCAATGTCCATTCCCGTTTAATTCGACATGTTTGATACTTAAATTGAAGAACATGAATGGTGAACTTCTTGTCTTCCACTTGGTTTAAAACGTTTTTTTTTCTTTTTCTTTGCAGGTAAGCTGTCTATCTGTGTACCCTTTTTGAGGAGACTTATTATTGGTGAGTGTTTTGTTTTCTTGATACCTGTTTCCTATTACTATTAGACTTATTTATTATTGACTTAGTTGCTATCGTAGCGTTAGAATACTAAGTAGAAAAATGTATTTAAAAATCATTAAAATATCTAGCCGAATTAAAAAGCAATCTTATGAATAACTGTGTATCGATTTTGATTGAAACATTAGTTTCGTTTTAGAAATCTGTAAAGAAAGATTTCCTTTCTTTAGCTATTTCTTATCTAATGATTTCCTAGACAGAATTTTGAATATTCCTTGTTCCGCTGATCTTTATATAGATCTTCTGCAGCGTTTATGAAGCAATTTTTCCGCTATCCATCTCTGAAATTTCAATACCACTAGCAAGTAATTGTAACATGCGATTTTCCGTTATTAAATAGGAGAACCTGTTCTCTCAAATCGTTTGAAACTTTCATTATCTCTTGACTAGTAATGACGTTTTTTATTCGTCTGTCGCAAAACACACGAATAGTGATTGAAAGGTTTCCTGCGATGCATGCTCTCCTCTCGATCGAAATCCGGGCAGACTTAATTCCCTTTGTACCAAATTCTGAACACGTTCAACCCGGCGAAGGTCACCGCTGTGTTGCAGCTACAGTAATACCCCTAAGTAACGTGATATGTGGGACCGACGAAAATTGCGCAAGTAGGGATTCATCTCTGCATATAAATACAGTAAATTTTGTGTAATTGGGGCCAAAAAATAACATATAATCTTCTTTAGAAGGAGAATATTTAATATAGTTTATATATTTTTATACGTTGATTTTGCAGCCGTTACGCATTCTTCGTTGGAGTCTGTAATTTTCGTATTGTAAAGCATTTTTTCAATTAAGACGAGAGCTTCCGTCAGGCTTTCCATTGTAATGTTCTTTTTTGGTCAAACTGTCTGAAGTGTCGGAATTTTCACTAGAGTTTTGCTATCTAATCTCTATGAGCTCATCGGTTGTCAGCTCCTGACTAAATGAATCTGTCATCTCATTGAAATCATCACTTTCGACTTCCAAATCCATTTTTCTGGCCAGATTAGCAAACTTATTCTACCTCAGGATCAGTTTCTTGCGTTTTTTCCGTGTCTTTCTGAAAAAGAATGGACGGAGTTTCTCCCGGGAGCGAGAACCAAGATTCACGTAAGTGGCTGTACATTAATCTAAACGGCGAATCGAATTTGTTTATCGGAGTCTGTTGTTTTCCTCTCGTATCCACGTTGTTTGTTTCTTGATGGAAATAGTGATCTTCAATTCTAGAAATTGATAACGATGGTAATCTAATAAGTGCTTCTCAGATCCTGCAATTTACTTTCTGCCATTCCTCAAGAATGGATATATATTTAATGATACGGAAGTTTTTAATTTTTATATGATTTGATAACGATGGTAATCTAATAAGTGCTTCCCAGANATGTATGCTTTGTAATGGAATTCCATCAGTAAAGCCTGATTCAATTGGTTTTACTTAAAAGAAATTTTAAAACAACAATGGGTATTTATGTAAACGATTATTTATTTATTTATTCTACTTTGGAGTATTTGTGACTTCATGGACTACGTTAAACTGTGACATTAAACTGCGTTGTTTATCGATTTTTGATGATGGAACTTGGCTTCGAAACAGCACTTTGTTTTTGTTTTCTCTCTGTTTTCTTAATAAAATCAACACCTTAATCATGTAAGAAGGATTATCCAGGTGATCCAAATTGAGCAATGGAGTATTATCAACAATTTTTGTTGTATTTCTTCCCTTCGGTAGGCTGTATCACTTTAAACTGAATTGTATTCCAATGCGAACTGCGATATCATATTCCTTGAGACATTTTGTAAGCCCATGACGTAAAAGAGTAGTTGATCGTTTTTCATCTTCCATGAGAACAAAAGACTTCTCAGCATCGCATTCTCAACATTTTGGCTCACCTTTGTTAATTAATCCCTCATAAAAGGATCCCCGACTTGAAACGTTTTCGAACGCACTAAACTCCCTTATTTATAGCCGTAATTCCATGTTTTAGTCCTTTAAACCCGAAATGATATAGGGAGACGTAAAACACATCTAAACCACCGAGAGACGCTTTGGTACGGCATAAATAAATCAAGCGTGGGGTATGGAATAATCTTTTCTTCTCAACCGCCTTAATGGTCGCGTGGGCAGGCCGAGTGTGAAGCTCACTCAAGGTGCTGCTCACAGATAGCGCTCTTTTATCCCTTTTTTTATGGAATTTTAGAGGGCGCCTCCCAATACATAAGCACTTCCAAAGGAATTGCGAGACATAGTCCTTTAACGCTGCTAAAGCGTGTGAACAACGACCCAAGGATCATTGCCGAACGAAAACAGGAAGGGATTTAAAAGTCATGAATACGTATACTATTTTAAAACTTTTCAAATTTAAACGTATATTGCCAATATCTTTTGACATGGATTTAAGCGCGAGTGATATGTTGAATACAGACTCCGTCTCGTCATATACATTAACATATGTTCCCTACATACCGCCTTTCGGCGTGTGGCAGGGGAAGTTGTTAAGCGAAGGATGTCTTTGTAAAAGTGGCATCCCTGTGTTAAGTATCGCAAAAATTTTAATCACCGCCTGTCGGTACAGTCTTCAGCCCGATGGCTGGTTTGAACCTCATCCCTCCATCATAAGCAACAAAAAGCTTTGGAGGGGGGGCTGAGGCGGCTAGGCAAAATGTGGAGTGAGGTAGTTTCCCATTGCTTTCCTCACTGAGACAGAATGCTACAAGAGGAACAAGCCCACGTAAGTGAAGCAGAATGACTTTACTTTTCATAGCATTTAGCAAAAAGGAGAGACCTTAATCAATGCGATTATGCAGCATCACTCACGCCTCAGTAGCTTTCATATTTTCACACCCATGGAAAAATTGAGTCATGTAAATGAAAGGTGCATTTTCCTCTATCCTAACAAAAGACAAATAATAAATATTCCATTCAGCAGGATATAGTAGCTAGACCTTTTAATCACTATTACATTTTTTTTTGGAAATCAAGATTTTTGGAAGTTTATACAGAGCTGTATTGATTAATTTATCGTGATTTTCTCTCCAAAATCAGAACATATCCTTATCATTTATTAAAAAAATTAACTCTCCCAATAAACCTAACTTTTGAAATTTAATTTTACTTTAAAAGTTGGTATCTCTGTTAGGTTCGTAGCGTCCGGTTATTAGCTAGCGAGTATCCGATTCTATTGACACATCTGTCTATTAAACAGAGCCTGAATGTTACTAAATAGACGGTGTTTTGAATTTTGGGACGAAGAAAAATGTATCATCTGTATATTTAACTTTTTCTTATTTTACCACCTTCTTATTACATTTTATTCGCTTCTTAGGGTTTTGGATGTTTCCCATACTCGTGAACCTATTCCTGCGGGGTTTTATTTTTATTTTAACGTTCAGACTTTTTAAACCCACATAATATTTCATTTATTTATTGATTTATTTTTGTATCTCCAAAAGCTATCTCTTTATTTCTTTAAATATTCAATTACAAAGTGTTAGATGTTAGAAGTCTCAATCTCGCCCTTTAATAAAGTCGTTTTATTATTATTACTAGTAAACGCCCCCGTCAAGCATGACGGGATTTAATTAGTTTAAAAATATATCTATTGTCGTGTATATCTGGTCCTCCTAAGCACAAAAAAGTTATGCGGTAAGATCATAATAACTCAATATATTTCTTTGGGATTTTGAAT
>KZ308349.1:1206292-1248222 GCA_000376725.2 Ladona fulva | reverse complement strand
TCCCCCCTCCTTGTGGTTGTTTTCCTGCTGTGGATAATTTTTCCCTAAGGATCTCTAAAGCTTTCTATTTCCACATTGTTCCTTCTTTGATTCTTTTCTAATATTGTTTTCAATTAATAGCTGTGTCGAATGTGACCATGGGTTATACGGAAGAGGAGACTTTCAGTCTGAATCTCACCCAGTTAAAGGTGTTTTATTATTATTACTGCTGAACATGCATGCTCAGTTTATGTGTATTTTACATATTCTTTACATATCTATACTATAAAAACATTGAAAAATTGGTAGGGAATTCGAAAACTTTCCCAAAACTCACTTCATTCACATTAAACAAATTTGAAATCTAATTGTTGGGAACATTACCTTGTTGACATATTCATTATGGGATACATACGAGCAACATTGTCACTTGTTATTGTTGCAGTTTTAAACTTACTGGCAAACTCCGCGCCAAGTTATTACCATATGATACAAATAGTCTCTATCGTTACTAGTTCATTTCTTTTAGTTGTTAATAACGAAGCTTGCCGACCCTGACTTCTAAGCTAACGGCTGTATTTCAATGTTCATTCCTAGTACATACAAAGCATATGACAGTTGAAATAAAATCACGCAGTGATTTGAAAGTTATATTGCACCAATTTCCTTTTTGGCTCCTTATGCGACGATTTCATGTTTTCTGGTAATGATATAAAAGTAAGATAAAGCTAATATATTTTTCCTTAGAGGTATGAGTGGTGAATATATATTATCCTTATATATATCTCAAATTTCTTCGTTCAATCATTCGATGCATTCTGTGGCATTCTCCCTTCTGTAAGTGTTTCCCATTGCTTCTTTTCCCCGTTGTTTGTTTAGTACAGAGACGTGCCGCTCTGAGGCTTTCATCTCTACGGGATACGGAACTGTTAATCAACTCTGGAACGCGATTGGTTGTTTCACCTGGAAACTGCATCGGGTAATCAGGACCATATCAATTTCCTTCTGTAGTCCCTCTTGTTTACTGGTGATTCTCTCCAGGCGCCTGGCGACCGTATCGCTTTCGGGAATGCCTTCATCCAATAGAGACGATGGAAAGCGTTCCTAACGCTCCTCACCATCGATGGAAGGAATGCAATCAAATATAAAAAGGCATTTTCCATTTTTAAACATCAGTGATCTCTTCTCAGCTGATTTTATCCTCTGTCAAGTAACTAAAATTTAGTGTTTAATGTGAAATTATCATTTCAAATACACCATTTGCACAATTGATGGACATAAAACCCTGCGTTGCATGTTCACTTAGTTGTCGACTGTGTTATTTACAATTCCGAAAATTTTCAATGGCAGAGACTTCTTAAATAATCTGAAATATAGCCTAGCCGTGCGACATAGCTGATTATTTCTTTTCTTAAACTGCAGAAACTATATGTAAAAGCACCATGCAGAAAACTGGAGCTTTTTGTTGAACAAAGTAAAAAATCGTGAAAAGCTAATATTTTGCGTTAATTTTCTTAAGAAAAGGTTTTGAAAGACGAAAATCAAGAAACGCTTTGAATTTTTCTGGGGACATTTTGATGGCCCAAGAGAGAATTATGGAAATTGATATTATTTTGCGATTCCAATATAAGAATAAAGGTGTTGATATACAGTGCAAAATGTTTTTAAATATAATTTTCAGCGGGAAATCAATGTCCATTCCCGTTTAATTCGACATGTTTGATACTTAAATTGAAGAACATGAATGGTGAACTTCTTGTCTTCCACTTGGTTTAAAACGTTTTTTTTTCTTTTTCTTTGCAGGTAAGCTGTCTATCTGTGTACCCTTTTTGAGGAGACTTATTATTGGTGAGTGTTTTGTTTTCTTGATACCTGTTTCCTATTACTATTAGACTTATTTATTATTGACTTAGTTGCTATCGTAGCGTTAGAATACTAAGTAGAAAAATGTATTTAAAAATCATTAAAATATCTAGCCGAATTAAAAAGCAATCTTATGAATAACTGTGTATCGATTTTGATTGAAACATTAGTTTCGTTTTAGAAATCTGTAAAGAAAGATTTCCTTTCTTTAGCTATTTCTTATCTAATGATTTCCTAGACAGAATTTTGAATATTCCTTGTTCCGCTGATCTTTATATAGATCTTCTGCAGCGTTTATGAAGCAATTTTTCCGCTATCCATCTCTGAAATTTCAATACCACTAGCAAGTAATTGTAACATGCGATTTTCCGTTATTAAATAGGAGAACCTGTTCTCTCAAATCGTTTGAAACTTTCATTATCTCTTGACTAGTAATGACGTTTTTTATTCGTCTGTCGCAAAACACACGAATAGTGATTGAAAGGTTTCCTGCGATGCATGCTCTCCTCTCGATCGAAATCCGGGCAGACTTAATTCCCTTTGTACCAAATTCTGAACACGTTCAACCCGGCGAAGGTCACCGCTGTGTTGCAGCTACAGTAATACCCCTAAGTAACGTGATATGTGGGACCGACGAAAATTGCGCAAGTAGGGATTCATCTCTGCATATAAATACAGTAAATTTTGTGTAATTGGGGCCAAAAAATAACATATAATCTTCTTTAGAAGGAGAATATTTAATATAGTTTATATATTTTTATACGTTGATTTTGCAGCCGTTACGCATTCTTCGTTGGAGTCTGTAATTTTCGTATTGTAAAGCATTTTTTCAATTAAGACGAGAGCTTCCGTCAGGCTTTCCATTGTAATGTTCTTTTTTGGTCAAACTGTCTGAAGTGTCGGAATTTTCACTAGAGTTTTGCTATCTAATCTCTATGAGCTCATCGGTTGTCAGCTCCTGACTAAATGAATCTGTCATCTCATTGAAATCATCACTTTCGACTTCCAAATCCATTTTTCTGGCCAGATTAGCAAACTTATTCTACCTCAGGATCAGTTTCTTGCGTTTTTTCCGTGTCTTTCTGAAAAAGAATGGACGGAGTTTCTCCCGGGAGCGAGAACCAAGATTCACGTAAGTGGCTGTACATTAATCTAAACGGCGAATCGAATTTGTTTATCGGAGTCTGTTGTTTTCCTCTCGTATCCACGTTGTTTGTTTCTTGATGGAAATAGTGATCTTCAATTCTAGAAATTGATAACGATGGTAATCTAATAAGTGCTTCTCAGATCCTGCAATTTACTTTCTGCCATTCCTCAAGAATGGATATATATTTAATGATACGGAAGTTTTTAATTTTTATATAATTTGATAACGATGGTAATCTAATAAGTGCTTCCCAGATCCTGCAATTTACTTTCTGCCATTCCTCAAGAATGGATATATAGTTAATGATACGGGAGTTTTTAATTTTTATATGATTATCTACCTCTTTTTGTAGATTTTTGGTGAATCTCAGTGAACTGTTTTCTCCGCGATAGATTCTCACTCAAAATTTGAGCTTTGAAGTATTCGTAATTTATAATTTGGAAAGGATTTAACAAAGAATTCTTCCTTGACTTTCCCTATCAAATAAACTCAAAACCCTTCGGCTGAATCACTCATAGAAATTATCCTGCATCCTAAAATGCTTCTCACAGATTAAATTCCTCCTTTATTTATTGAAGAATGAACTCTTTCGCTGGATATATATCACATGACGGCTGTACTTCCGGTTAATTATCGGAAGATCAGGAAATTTTCGCAACGTTTCGTGCTCTTAGGGACATTCGTTTCTTATTCTTAGTAATTCTAGATTTTCATTTCTCGTAATCTTTTGATATTCTCTGTCGTCTTTCCAAATTCCTCCCAGATTTAATTTAATTTCAATTTTGAACTATTGCATCACTTGTAATTTTTGTGGTATATTACCATCAAAAGTAGGAGATTTATTGAAAACAAGAAGTTTTTTGTGATTATAATTTTCAGGAATCTTTCGTTCCAACTGGTCTTACCAAGAGATACATTTCCGCTGTCATATTAACGTCCGCCGCTAATTAGATTTGGAGGAGAATAGAGCAGCTTGTCGGTCAAAATCATCATTAAGTTATAATTAAATTATCATTATTTATCTGTCAAAATTAAAATGACTTATGTTTGCAGATCTTTTTTCATGACTGTTTTGCCATCTTACATTTGATTTTTTTGTAAAACTTTCCTGTTTGTCATGTATTACAGATCATTCTTCATTTGCTTCTCATTGCGTTGTCTCCGTTATTGTCGAGCGGGACAGCGAAAGGTTTCAATTTTGACCAATTTGATGCTTTCCCTCGCCCTTTCTTTTCTCTGTTTATTTTCTATGAAATTCTTATCTTTGACCGGGAGCTCATCCTTGCTAATGGAATATTTTTTCTTTGGGCCTGAGCGCGCATAATGATTAGCTGCCATATCTTTTGGGGAATATTTATATTTTTTTCGTGGCAGAAAACCATTATTTTTGGCAAAACATGATATACAATCCTTGAGACTCTCGCCTCAACCTGTCAGATTGGTATCGCTGTGATTTATGCTTTACTAAATCTTAAAGAGGTACAGATTTCGCGCCCTCGGTCCATTGCTGCATTTTTTCTTACAAAAAGTAAGTAAGTTCTTCTTCGTTTAAATAAACGAAGTTTATGTTTCTTTTATTATACTTGATTTTTCACTGTAATGTGATACTTTTCCTTGCCCAGAAGCTAACTTTCTACCAACTAATTTTGCACAGTCGAATTTTATGGACATAATGCCCTGTAATTATGTCATATTTTTCTTTCAGCTCGTGCATAATTGTCATTGTACTCCGTTGATAGTGTCGTAATGAAGCCTCAGTAATTACCTTTTATTATAAATTTATCTTCCTTTAAAGATTCGGAAAATTAATTTGATAGTGTGTTGATTGCAAATAAGTGCGAACCGGTTGAGGAAATGAAACGTGTGAAGCAATAAAATATTGACTACTATATTGTTTTGTATTCAGCACTATGACAGGGGTGACCAACCTTAAATTGTTCATACGTCGATTTTATAGGTTATTTCATTTTTATTTGAAATGATAATATAAATATGTGGTAATATAATTAATTAATTGGCTGGAGCCAACAGCACTAATAGATACTTACATCTCTCTCTATATATTGATCATTCAGATACCGTCAGAAAGTTCAGGTAAGAAC
Organism: Ladona fulva; assembly: GCA_000376725.2. NCBI lineage: Eukaryota > Metazoa > Arthropoda > Insecta > Odonata > Libellulidae > Ladona > Ladona fulva. The sequence goes on along the minus strand of KZ308349.1, from coordinate 1,243,131 downwards.
CCTCCAATAATAGTAATCGGGTCCTCATAACGAATTTACGTCATTTTAATCGTTTTTATCTTGAACGAATATTTAAAACTAATTGTTAATCATCGAATTCAAAAAGCCATATCCTGGCATAAATTCGAACCAGGGACTTAGTTTTTCTAGATTCTCTCGGTAACTACATCTTCGAAATTAAAAAAAAAAATTTCTTTTTTGAATAGCCAGGACGGTAGCCGTGAGCCGAAGAAACGGCTATGTTATGTCGAAAGATGCAGATGTAGGTACATACGTGTTGTTAAGTACAAGGTATAGCTGAGTAAAAATTAAGAATGCGTGTTTACACTTAGGGTCTCGCGCATGCGCAATTAGGCTATCGGAACATATCATGCCCAACTGGCTAAAATTATATGTCTATGTATTTGTAAGAACCCTGCAAGCCTCCTTTCGACGTGTGGCAGGGGATGCATGCACCATGGCTCTAATCGATCACTTTCGCGTATTGTTCGCGGAAAAAATGGGTTCTTGTACTTTCGTGAACGTGCTTTCTCTGAATTTATCCAGTGAATTAAATCTTTGATTAAATTAAAAATCTTCTAACTTCTAAAGATTCCCATCGTGCATCCTGAAGCATCTGAGTAACGCTCAGTGGTTTATCGAGGCAATTATTTACAAAACGCATCGTCATTCTCTGCTTCTTTTTTAATTCCCGAATTCAACACTCATAAGCAGGGTCCCATGCACTACACGCATACTCAAGGTTAGCCCTAAGGCGAATTAACATCGCTCGGGAACTTTTTCTTCGCTCAACCGACTATCCTCTTAACGTCTCCGAGTTTCGTAAGTGCTCTTCCCCATATATTATGTATGTGGTACTCCACATATGGTTAAGTTATCCGTGAGGGTTACTCTAAGATATTTTATGATTCTACTGGTAATAAGTTTATTCCACGGAGACTACGAAAAATCACATATAATAGATTTTCTTTCGAAGGAGTTAACTACAGAACCCTTGTCTACATTTGCTGCAATATATTTTTTCAATTTACAGTAAAGATGAGTACCTTTCCTCTGAAAACAATATGAAAGCACCTTTCGCACTTTTACTCCGCAATGTCCTGTATGCCCTTTCCGGACCGATTAAATGAATCGCCGACTGCCGGCCCTTCATAAACAGACCCTTTCTAGTTGCTTTCTCATCCGACCCAAAGGCAATATTCCGCCTCAATTTGCTCTCCGCATTTACGATTCTAATCAGAGCGACTAACTCCCTTGAGCCTCGCTTAACGACGGCCCTGCTCCGCGCCCTTTCAAAGAGCGCCGTAATGCTCTCGCATCGCTCAAGATGGTTATTTTCGCCATATAAAAGACCCCGAAGGCACTCCATCGAAATGAGCAAGTAGAGTGCCCCTGTATCTCTCGAAATATTTCTCTGTATAACTTAGATGAGGGCATATTCTCTAATATCGGTTATACAGTGCGTGTGATGAGTTTGATGGGAAGGTAATTGGCCGGCGGACCTCCGCAGCATGTTCGCTGGAATCCTATTTGCGATAAAGGCGTCCATCTTGGGAATCGTGGGCGGCGCTCAGAATGCGAATTTAACGAAGCGAATGAAAGGCGTCATAATGGTTAACCAGATTCGCACCCGCTTTACTCCAGCACTACAATTAGGGATTCCGGTTTGAGACTTCTCGGGAGATTTCTTGTCTCGAGTTTCGGGAAATATTCGTTCGAGAAATTAGCAAATATATGTTGATGCAATTCATTTAAACCTCTAGGAACATTGCTTGGCATATCCCATGTGCTAGTATCTAGCGCAGTCTTTTTGAGATACCCGTAAGTTGAGGGATTTAAAACTCAAGGTGTTCAGGCCGAACATTGTGGAACGCCATCTAAATAAATTACTAAGTTCTTCGTATTTTCCACAGTTTTTTTTTTAAACTGTGGAAAATACGAAGAACTTAGTAATTTATTTATTTGAGGGATTTAATTCTGAATACTTATAAATAGAAATTCCTTTTACTTTGCCACGATCGACTTCTATAATGATAACGAGAGATAAAGCACAAAGCGAAAGCTGCTTGTGTCATGTATGTTTGAATTTCTATTTTTAAATGCATATCTAGATTTTTTTCTTCTAAGTACACTAGTTGTAAATATAACTCCTGGTGATTAGTAAATCAATTAGCTACGTAAAAGATTATAAAATTTTGTCACTATTTACCGATATCTTTCCCAAAGACAAATTTTGGTGAAGTGCGACGATCAACTGTATCAGTAGTTTGTATTTTCTTACAGCCAGGCAGCTGTGGTCAGTATAATAAATAATTCAAGGAAAAAACTACTACTAAAATAGTCTGCAAGACTTTTGAGTATTGACTTTTTGACGGAAATAAGATAATGACAATTGATTCCATATCCATTTCAGGAAAAATATCGGTGGGTATATTGATGATACGAATTCGCTTATATATTGTCATCTATTTTTGTATAAATGAAGAAATGAAAGGGAAAAATATTTTTTCTCCTTCATTTCTTCATAAAAAATCAAGCATTTGAACCACGCGTTTTTCATTGCTTATTTATCTATTATTGCATTATAATGTTATGAGTAAATCATTAAAGCTATGGGAACATTGAGCAAATTTAATTGAAAAGTATTTGCTAATGGTGGATCCCGTTCGGTTGAAATATTTATAGAGATTTTCAGAAACTGGTTGAAACCTGTTCACTTCTGTACTATTCTTGAGCTATAAAAAATAGGAATCAATTAAAGAAAGGCTGTGTTATGTGTAAGATTGCATAATTTTGCTTGTGTGATTCCAGGACAAATCACAGCCGTGTTTGGGAATATATGAACCATTTCCACTGAACAGAAATTCTGCGAATAAAATTATTTATCTGATGGAGAAAAAAGAGGAAGTAAAACGTTCTTTCTGATATAGTTAAACATCAAATATCAAACTAATAGTATCATACGTCCAAAAGGTGTCTGGGCGAGTCTTTGATCGGATTACGAGCTAACTTATGAATTCCCAGACCGTGCGGAGAGAGGGCAACCCTAGATGTAATTGAAAGGGAAGGAAACGGAGATATTGAAGTTGGGTTGATGAGAAATGAAATTCGAAGGATGTTACAGTAGGTGACGGTTTTGGCTGAAGACAAAGTGGATAAAGGATAGATTGTAGAGAGTAAGAATTCGTGAAGAAAGTGAAATCTTAGTCACCTTATTACAATGTATAGTTAGCATGAGGTTTAGCCAATCTTCACTTGAAGGCACGGTATTATGATGGTTTGTAAGATTAAAGGTGAATATTATGGTTTATCCCCTTCATATTAAATGGTGGATTACCACAGAGATGAACTATAATCTTCACTTAAACTTTTAAAGACCATTATACATAATACAACGCCCTAAAGTGAAGATTAGCTGAACTCATTGTTAAATATACATTAAAATACCATGTCTAATGCACAGTAAAGGGAAATGTAGAGTAAATGGCTGGTAGTAGTGCAAAGGAAACATGCACCGGGTATTTTATTGGGGGAATCTACTTAACGGCGCTCAAAGACTTTCATTATAAACCATAGTCCATAAGTATTCTTCCACTCCGTCTTAACGTGAGGGTCTTATATACGTTTATGCGCAGTGAGATTGGTTAGTATCTCTTAGTCGTAAAACTTGATAGCAGTACAACTATAAAACAAGTTTTATCTTAGAGAACGCTTCCACCCCATCAGATGTGAGAGTGAGTAAACGTCAAAAACTAAGAATGAAACAGACGTGATACTTCCAAGAAACGTTCTCTTTTAAGTTCATCTCCAAACTAAGATTCGTACATCTTCTTGGCCTTGCTGAGACCGTCTCGATATAATGTCTACCGAAAATAACATACGAGAGGTCTTCAGAAGTTGCTCGCAGCTATAAAATTTCCCCATGACTAAGCGCCAGTTATCTGCTCTTGAACCCTGGACGCATATTGTGCCCTCTTCGCAGTCCATTCTGGTAGATTTCCTCGTTGTGAAGCGGGCGTAATGCAAATTACGAAATTGTACTATGAATCGTATTCTTGCACTTTATCTGAAAGGTATTGAAGATTAAAACGTCAGCTAAATCTTCTATCATTTATCTATTTAATCACATCGTGCAAATTTTAGTGTTATTGATGAGAATCTGAAAGGGAATGCGGAACTGGTATTAATTAAAATAAACTTTGTAAACATTATTTAGGCGATATAGAAATGTAAATTGTGTAAATATGTTATTTAAAATTAGATTTGATGAAATGTAAAGGGTAAAGAAGGAAATATTAGACTTGTTTGTTAAATATACATATTTTGTGTTGGTTGTAGTCTGGCATGTTCAATATAGCTGTTTAAATTGTAAGTTGAGTAGTGAAGTTTGTAAAATATTGTTTATAATGAACTGGGATACTTATGTTATATTGTTTGTATTTATGTCTGTAGAACTATTTAATACTGTTTGAGTTGTTCAGTGAGATAAAACATAACGTCGTCACCTGATCAAGCGTATATCTGCGGAAAAATTGTATGATTAATGGACAAATAATAACTTTAGCGCCAGATATCGTAAAAAGGGCTGAAGTAACGGAAAGGCGCTTTGGTGGTGGCGCTTGACATTCCTCAAAGGCGCTAAATGTAACGCGAAAAGCGCTAAAATATCAACGTTGATCCCCACTTCAGTTTAATCTCTATTTGGACTGAAAAATGCTGCTGCAATGCCTTCTGTTACTTTGGGATTTCACCAACCTATTCTTTTATACTTAATGATTCACTAATCTGAGGCCATTGCCTCTGACGCCGTGCTGTGGTATAGCGATTGGACGGAGCTTAAACTGCGATCCATACGGTCTCCGTTGATGTCTTCAGTGCTTCTTTTATTAAGTGCGATGGAAGGCAATCAGAATAATCTTCGTCGCTGCATGCAGCTTTCAATGAAAGCAAATTTGCTGAATAGCTCAACTTCTGTCATCCATCAGGCACATTCAATGTATGGTCATTTAGAAAGAATTTCATCTTCATTTAGGGAATTGAGTCCTCTCACGATTAAGTGCCCGTAAATCAGAAATCCATGCAAACAATAGGATGATAGACGAATATTTGCTTAATAAAATTTCGGAAAACTTTAAATAAACCTCAAACCTTATAAATCAATATCAATTGTATAATTCAAAGCAGGTATTCATTTGAAAATCTCTCGACGCGTTGCGGAGGATCCGTTAAACAACATACCTTCATTCCTACCGTTTTCGTTTTTCTACTGTTTATTTTCCACTTAAAAGTAGGCTACAGAAAAACCTCACACTTACATATGGGACTTCTATAATTTTATGGGATCATTCATGGTCCGTTTGAACTCTGTATTATGGATTTTTCTTCCGTTTAATGCCACAAATTTTCAGTTTGAATTCCTTTATTTAATGTAATAAAAAAAGTGAAGAATAACTTTGTTATTGATATAGGGGAAATTACAGTTATTGTTCTCTTCTTTATAATGTCATTACTCGAAACCAGGCCTAGAAGACTAGTAGTAGTAGTACTATTGTTAAAAGTGCTTCGACAGTTGAGGTAATTTCGCACGTGAGCCCCCTCCGGGAATCGAACCCGGGACCGCTTTCATCGAAGCCAAACGCGTTGCGCACTTGACTATCCGGGAGCTCCCTAGAAGACTAGTAGACTAAGACTAACAAAGACTAATAGACTAAAAAAGTGATACGCCCTGATGCCATTGCCCCTACTGTAATCTACTCTAATATTTTTCATATTATAATCTAGTTTATCGTATGTAAGGGCCAGTTTTGTAATAAAAGCAGTTTTATTTACGTAAGTATTGAACCAATTGATTCAAAGTTCCGTTCAACCTAATCATATCTTAAGGAAACAGAATTCTCATTTCCGGGATTAAAATAATTAATAAAATTGACTCCTCTCCCACTCGTGCAGAAATAGGGCTACATTAAATACCTCACAATCTAAGAAATGAACCTTCTAATAAATCAAAGAGTCTTGATTAAAACATTTCTTGCTAATTTGTATATCATCATTTTGAACAAATTGATCCGTTTCGCTTTGAGTCTTATAATTTTATAAAATACGATCATCTGTTCGATCTCAACGCAATATATGTGCTCATATATGTGCTAACGTAAGCTTGGTTTTATATTAGCATGTATGTGGTAATAAAATAAAAAATCATTGACAATTTTTCCCAATGTTCCCAAATAGGTTATTATTTTCGGATATTTATCGGGTTACATTAAAACGTTACATCTGTATCTTTGTATAGTAAAATAGATATGTGAAACATACAGCCTGTTTCTTGGTTATATGCCTTTCTGAAAGAAACGATTTGAATTAAGATGGTTCGCGGTCCTTTTTTTACCCCGCATGATAATTAAACGGGAAATTTTCACTTTATCTAAATTATCGATGATTTTTTTCAATATACTTCGTAGTTTGAGTTCAAATACGTAATAAATATGTCACCGGAGCGGCCGAATGCTTTCGGTGCGTGGCCTAATGATTCACGATTCCTTCCTGTTGAGAAAGGTTTCCCACCGCTTATCTAATTGTAAGCCCATAAAGCATGGAGTATTACAGTAAAATTTAATTCGTTATCTTCCCGAGAAATAATGGTATACCATGCGAATATGCTTTATGGTTTAATCTTGTCTATGCGTAGAAGTTATTTGTCCGAGAAAATTTTCGAGACCCCTTTTCCAATCTTCCCCGCCCCGAAAAAATACCCGTATCTCACGCCAGGACTATTCGAGATGAAATCGCCCATAAAAGTTAATTAGTTCCTCGTCGCAGGTCTATTTCAACGCCCTCTTACAGAGACACCCACGGCAAAAGAAACTGGGTCAGTTTTCATGGTCTCCTTGGGAAGCGTTGGGTAAACATTTCGCTATTTCCAACGCCGATAAAGACGAATGTCTGTTTACAAATATTGCCGCGCTCGATCGAGAAAACGCAGTCGTAAACGAGCGGCAAAAGCCGATTTCCGGAAGCGCCTGGATGTGACACCCGAAGCGTAAACGACGTCTTTTTCCACTTCCTTTTCAGCCGACGCACCGAGAAAAAGAAGAAGACGAGATGGAGACGTCTTACGTCATCTCTCGAGCCGTGATTTTCTTTTGTTTTCGCTTCTCTTTCGAGATGCAGGAGGAGATTCATTCGCGGTTCAGAAGGGATGGAGTTAATGGAATCGCTGCGGAGGAAGTTACGTACCACCGATGGCAGCATTGGTGATGGAATATTTTAATGGTAATTGTCATGAATATCATTGAGGGGAAGGCTTCGTAAAATTCATCGCTTCAAGTTAATTTGCGAGTACATTCCCCTTCTGACAGTCAGTGCAATCTCTTGGAATGGATACTTCAACTTTTCCTTTGACAGTCTTAAACTATCAATTTTGGCCTTACCTTAAATGTTTAACGAAAATCTGTTTAGGGAATACTATTCCTTTCTTATTTGTAAAATTTTCATGTTTGCTTGGTTTCATAATATAACTTATGAATAATCGGAGTCAGTTTTACCGTTTCACGCTTAATTTAGCCCTTTTAAGCTACTCCTAACGCCTTTTCTATTTTCAAAAGACATCTAACAATCACTTGTTTAAACTACCTTAAAAGCGATACCATTAAAATCATTTGGAAAATTTGCGAAATATTCTTCTTCTGTGCTATGCACTTCTACTAATTAATGCCTCGAGAATTTGATTTCATACGGTATCTAACGTAAAATTCGATTCTTCGTTTACTTTTCTAATTTTCGCAAGGATCAGTTTATTAATCATAGTTTCACTAATTTAGTAATTAATGTCATTTGCTTACTTCACTTAATTGTTATACTTTCATGATATTAATTTAATTGAAAACATTTTAAATCAATTTTTGAAATGATTAGCCTAGTATCCATATCCCTTATTTATCTTATTTACCGCAGTGTCAAAGTATTTCGGTAGAGCATCCACTCTGCTACATGGGTCTACCATGTAGCAGAGTGTACTGATTGTGAGAAAGATGGTAAGGAAGCAAAACGTTCAGCTTCAGGTGAACCTGAAGACCTGAAGCACCTAAAGATGACCATCCATGGTCGAAACTAGTCGAAATAATACATCTCTACCGGGGAAAATACTAAGTTTTGTTTCTTACTTACTGAATTCATTGAGTAAAGTCAGTATAACGTTAATATTCTTTCTTCTAAATATTCCCCAGAAGAGATTTCAAGCATTTGGTTAACACAACGATTTTTCAATATTATTCTTAAGAAAACGTGTTCCCTTCTGCTGGACCTTTTTTAATTATCGCATAAAACACTTTAATACATATTCCCAATTATAAACGTAATTTGCGTCGTCTTGTAGTAGTATAGGACGAGGACTAATGGAGGGGACGGAGAATTATTAAAGCCGTAGAGGTGCACGGGACGCCTGCGTTGGCAGCCCTGCATAGTATAGTGGGAATGAAGAACAATGCAGAATGAATAGAGAATGAATGTGATAGATGGAGGGGGCTTGAATGAAGCAGGGGGATTCGAAGGGGATGCTTCCACCACATGCTTTATGTATTTTTCTTCCTTCCCGCTGGGCGCGTTGCTTTTGTTTGTGGAGTGGCGCGTCTTGATGAAGGGAGCCAAATGCAGGATTCACTGCGAGTACTCATCCTACCTCTCTTTCCTGCTCTAATAGTCTGTCCATGAAATGCTTTCTCTCTCATATTAACATTCGATGGGAATAATGGTCTCTTTGGAAAATGGAGGGATTCATTTCATTTTGACAATCACGGAGGATGTCCATCTAAACGTTTGTCCCGCATTATGAATGTTAAAACAGTTGCGAGGTACTGTTTATTGAAAGTTTAGGAAGAGGAACTTATGTTAGATATAAGGGGTAAATCTGATGATTAAGAACTGTTTGATTTCGATAATTATGAGATCAGTACATACATTCATTTCTAACACTCACACCGTTCCCTTTAAGCTCATATTTTTCCCTCCAAGTTTTCATATCCATCAACATCTATATTTTTACCATGCAAGTCGCCTTTCCACGTGTGGCATGGGATGCATTACTTAAATGTTGCACAAATATGTTTTGTAGATAAATGTATCTCGTCTCCGAATTTTTTCTTTGTTACTATAAGTGAAAGCTAACCTTTTGATAATAATACTTATAATGGAAAGAGAAAAGTTATCCCAATGACGACCATTTTAGTAATTATTATTAATTACTAACACGCATAAAGTAACTAACCGGAAAAATCCGATTAGCTGGGACTGTAACCAAGGAGCGGGGTTGGAGCGATGGTAAGCTAACCACTCCGCAATCCGTGCAGCAAGTTACGAAGCCATTAGCTATTTTACTGATGATCAGCGGTTTTTACATAAAACCGCTGAGCAGAAACTAGTTCACTAATGTCGAATTGATATTCATTAATGATGTATAACATGTTCATCATCTGGTGGTTAAAGGCAGTCATGCATAAAACTCGGTAGTTGTCTCGGTAGGTGTGCTGTACATTTCCGTGTATTATCTTTGTTGGTTAATTCCAATTTTCCAATTTAGTTTGCAAATAAGTCTACGAGCTACATCAATCAGCTTCACTTGTATTTATTTTGGAAATGCCTTTACTCGTCTGCGGTCGAACAGAAGAACATTTGCATGAGAAACAGAGTATACTATGCTCAGGGGAGATATTTAGTAATGCGCAAAGTTGGGATGTTAAGTGACGTGTTAGTTCTCCAGTTTAAGGAGAACGTACATATTCTTACTTACTTACTTATAACTTACTTTATATAAATTAAGATAAATCTGTATTAGCCACAAAAACGGCGGTAAAACTCGGGTGCATCTGCGGCTTTTGCGGGAGCTATTCTTTCTCCTCTGGTTAATTTACTCTTTCCGGAGTCCTCTAAAACACGGGCACTGCGTGGGAATCAAAGGACGACCTCGAAGTGGCATCAATTGGAAGGCCAATCGTACGCTTTTTAACACAGAGAGTCGAATCAGATGAAAGAAGAGATCCAAACAAACAAGAGGGAGGGAAAAAAGATGACCCCACTCGCATTAATATTCCTTCCGAATGGAATTTGCTCTTCATCCAAAGCAAACGTTTGCCCAAAAAGAAGGAGATTCCATTTCCAAGAAAGAAAATTGGATTTTCCGCCTCGTTTCCAAGGACGTGCTCTTCCTTCGTAGGCGACATTCCGCTGAGATGCCGATATCTTTCTTCCGCTCCCCTTCGCCAAAATAGCGTCACGAAATGGTCACGGACGCGAGCCTAAGCATCACGTTCGCGCTTGCGTAGGCCTCGGCTCAAAATTACGTGCTGTCACACTTTTTTCGCTTATGAAGGTAAACAAAGCCATAGGGCATGCGACTGTCACGAATAAATGATTCAACTCAGGTGCCTGAGATGTGACATAAGAGGTTACTTCATAACTCTGGAGTTTTAGCTATCTTTAACCCAATCCTAAATAAGTGCGTAATGTTTGCTCTGAAATTTAAACAGAATCGCTGAAAGTCAAGAATTTCGCAACCGCACGATAACAACGAAGCAATTATTGATGTTAATATAATTAGTGAGGTAAATGTTTTTTATTTTCCGTTCAAAATAATTAACTGAACTCCCCATATCTGTGTCTGTGATTCAGCTTTCAAATATTTCTTCCTAAGGTTGAACTTGTGGAATAATTAACAGGAACGTGAACTAATTCGTCGCCTAGTGGTGATGATATTGTCCTAAGTTGCGGCTTTGCTTCATTGGTATCCCATCTTAGTTTATGTTGCCAAGCAAAGAGCTCAAATAAATATGCGAATGTATAGTGGCCAACTTCTTATAGTAATGCCCGAATTTTATTTTTGTAATTATTAGTGATGGCATGGTTAATCGGAATTGTAAACATCGAAACTTTTCGAGTATCGGAATCGGAGAATTGTTATCAAAATTCAATGCCGAAAATGATTCTTTAGAATTTTTAGTTTAAAATACATTCTTCCATTTACGATAATTCTTCCCCCTCCTGGTTCTAATGTCAAACAGATAAATACTTATTAATTGGTCTATTTGTAAAATTAAAACTATGTACCTTAAAAACGCATAAGTATGGTATTTAATTTGGCTTTATTTAAAATATTCCTGTGGAAATATGGAACCTTTGTAAAATTTTCATGTTTGCTTGGTTTCATAATATAACTTATGAATAATCGGAGTCAGTTTTACCGTTTCACGCTTAATTTAGCCCGTCGATTTCCTCGTTGTGAAGCGGGCGTAATGCAAATTACGAAATTGTACTATGAATCGTATTCTTGCACTTTATCTGAAAGGTATTGAAGATTATATTTAAATACGATGATAGGTTTAATTAAACAAATTGTTTCATTTTTCGTTTGAACTTTTTCGCAATTGTTTGGTAAAAATGATATCCTTCACTATTTCGAACGGTTTTGTATTAATTATTCTACAAAAAGTTTTATACATAAATTTAATTTGCTTTTAAATATTTGTTTCTAAGAACAGCGGTAACTTAATATAATGAATTTTACGCAATTCGAGGAAATTAAATCCCAGAGAAAGGGCTATTATGGTTGCACACATATAGAAAGTGAGTAAGTCAAAGTACTGAAGTAGTATTTAATTTCGTTCCTTCTAGAAAACCATGGAAATTCGCGTAGTGTACATAAGTCTCAGTGTCCTACAGTTTTTTAAATATGGAGTCGGGCATTACTTTCATGTAACTCTCATGTTTCAGGACACACTTTTGTTTGATGTGATCAATCTGATCTTCCCGAAAAAGTATCGGAGAAAAATGAGGTCAATTAATACCTATATTAATTGATAGCACCATACCATGAAATTTTCTGCTCATCTGTTCCAGATTCCCATAACTTCTGTCATAGATTCCCAATAACTTGCCAATGATTTTGGCCATGCGTTATTTTTAGTAACTTTGCTAATAACTTCGTTTACACACCATCCAAATCGTAATGCCTTTTACCAAAAGTGGGAAAAAGTTCATTTTACGACAATTAACTTCTCATTGTATAATATAATCGATTTGTATATTTTCTCCTTACACCTAATATAACCTTTTAATTTTCGATGAATCTTCCATTTCACTTAGTTTGTTATCACAATAAGCGTAATGTAATCTCATAAAACCAGTCATTCAAATGGTTGGATTATTTTGAAGGAGGTCGAGCCTCACATATCTATTTTCTCGTATCCTTTTCTTTTTTTCGATACCATCTTGTTTGCCTTGTTTTCAACCACATAGCTCTCCTCCTCCGAAAATATCAAACACTCCATTGGGTAAAAATATAAGGCAGTCGATATTCTGAGTGTATTTTTCGTTTCCTTTCCATTTTTCCGGGATTTTATGGACACTTCTTTTTCTGGGAAAACTGCCAAAGCAATTCGCCAAGATAGAAAGTCAGCTCCGGAAACTTTTCTAATACTTTCCCATGAGAATTGATGTCTCCAAACTTTTATATCGCTCAACTTCTGTTTTTCCTTTGGCGTCCATTTTTCCATTACTCGCTCGCCCACGGCCACCGTTTTTCCCCTTCGACTGTTCGGGAAACTCTCGGCGGTCCTCATCTGTCCAATTACCTTTTCGCTCATTGTTTCCTCTTTAACGATCGTCTTACACGAACGTGCACCGGGGAATTACTCCGCGGGAGCCATCCCGCGGCCCCTGCGAGCAAACCCGCCGGAAATTAATAATTTCATTCTCTCTCAAGTTTTATTCTGAAAGGCGAAATCTAAAAGTTACCTCAGTCATCCTTTATTTGGAACGTTTATTGGAAATCTGCTACTCTCTTTTCATTACAATTCAAATATTTCTTTGAAGCACTGTTGTCTTCTTTCAGTCGCTTTCATCATAATCTTCTCCTCGTCTACTCTCCTTCACCCCTTTCTATTTCTCATTTTATCTTTCCAACTCACTCCTTCCATCCATTAACTCCATTATTCTCCATATCCACAACTCCATAGTTTCTAAGAGACGAACTGATTGTTTATTAGTAATTGTAATGGGAAGAATGTTGGAAGGAAAGGGAGAAAGAGAAAGGAAGTAAATACTGGGCATAAAGTTAAGGAAAGATAAATGAAGAAATTGGCTGGAAGAAGAAAAAAAATTATGGAATGAAGAATGAAGAAATCCTGAAAATTAGACCGAATAATCCGAACGAAGTACTTCTCACAATATAATGATAAATACTTAAGGTTTTCATTGTGCTCTCTAATTAATGGCTTAGTTATGACCAATTCATGCTCAATTGGATAATTTATTATTAAGAATTATAGATTGTTGCTATATAATTAACTTCAATTGATTTTTTCTCTATTTATTAGGAGGCGATTTACGTTTTTATGTAGGATCGTCAATCTTTCATTGAGAAATGATAAAACAATACGTAGGAAAAATATTAACAATGTATTGCTTATGTTCCATCCTAAGGTGGGTAGTTAAGTGTGATCAGACCGTTCTCATTCTATATCTCTTCTATTTATTTACTGTTGCGAATCCCAGGCATTTATCACGTTATATCATAACATTTTCTATTCATAATTTATTATTATGTATGAATGTGTAGTAATGCCGTTTAGCAATACTTCCATCAGTATTTATATTTCCTATTGTTTTATATTTCAATGAAATTTCTCCCCCTTTCCTTGTAGGTGATCGGCTTGCTTATTGATTTGTTTAATAACTATTACAAAAAAAATATCTTGCAAATAATTAAAAAATCCATTTATCGAAGTAGGGTGTCGATCAAGTGAGTGTCGGTGAAATGAGTGTCGGCCGAACGGGGGGTCCCGCTTGTACCCCAGCGGCAGATGATTACCGTTAAGACATGATCGCATCGCACCTTCCGTTGCGTCACATCCGCCTGCGTTATGTCATCCTTGGGCGATCCCAAAGGAATCCTCTGGCAGCCGTCGAAAGGGAAATCGCTTTGAGGATGTTTGGAGTTGTCGGTTGTCGAGGGTGTTCTAGTGAAATGCGATCCCGTAATGGATGATGCCAGCCGCCGTTTATGAATCATAAACCCCAATCTTACATTTCATCGAGTGAGATTGGACTCATTGTGGAGTTGAAGACGTTAAGTAATCAAAGGCATCGTTTGGAACCGCTTTTCTCAGCTGTTGGGACGCAAAGGCGTTTGGCGTTCTTTGTAGCCGAATCGAAGTGAGCTGGAACAGCATTATAAATTCGGAACGTTACGTCAGAAATCGATTTTGATCTCCATGGGCGTGCATCCGCTTGTGATACTACCATATTCGTCGTCTGGACCCGTTTGGTTCAAGAATATTTTCGGTATTTTACTGTTATTACGATACTCCAATTCCTTTATTATGAATTCTTTAATATACGGTAAATTCTCTTCTGCGATTCGAGTTTCTGTGCAAGAAATAATTTCTTTTCGACATGTGGAGCTCCGACACGCTACACCGCGTCGCAGCTCAGGTTTAGTTTAGACCTATAATGAACAATACTAATTATTTGATTTTTTCATTGGAATAAGATGCATAAGTTCTTAAAAAAAAACACTTTTTGATTTCCAGAGAAAGCTGTTCTGCGACCGATTAAGTCAATACGTGGTAATCTTTAGGATATTTCTGGTCATTAGTTTATCTACTACTCTATTTCACCTTTTTTATTTACGTAGTTGTGCTCTTTCTTTAACATGTGCGAGTTTTACTCTTTCGGCAAAGTTATGATTAATTAATTATGAGTTCAACCTTAACTATGTGGTAATAGTAGATAGATAATTTTATCATGAATTTTTAAATAACAGCTTCGAAAGCGCTTCAAAGAGCAAAACCGCTTTGTTTATGTGTGGGTTTGTAAAAGCGATGATGCAGTTAAATTTTGTCTCTCGCTCAATTTATTTCGTCTTTTTTGGTGCAAATCCAATCAACGCAAGATTAATTCAAACACTTTCAGTCTAATTTCGGATGATGAATATTAATCGTCGTCATTTGGTTGGCAAATTTCTTTCTGTGACATTGGTCACGAAAACAATGAATCATTTACTATTTCGTTAGTTGTTTGCGAGTCGTTTAAAAAAACGTTTTTTCTAAAATGTTTCTGTTTTAATCGGCCTGTGTATGACAAAGGACAACTTATCAGAAGGCTTTAGATATAGTAGTTTTTAAACCATTCTCCTTCATTAAAACATTTAATGGTTCGAAGTATTCTCCTTATATTGTATTACTCACTCGCCATGCGTTGAATGTTAAGGAAATTGAGTATTTATCCTCCCCTACGTGAGTAGGGCTGCCTGGAGTGAGACACCCCACAATGAGACGGGTTTGATCTTCAAAGTAGTACGGCTTCAGGATATAGCGACTCGTTTTGTCAACTATAGGTTTCATAGCTGTGTTTCGGAAATGATTAAAACCCTGAGAATCTCTGTTGAGCAGAGAAGGAAAATCTTCGAAAAATTTCGCGTACAGCTGTTTGGTTCAGGCGTTGATAGGTTTCCGAAGTTAAAACGGAAAATGTCTTCATTGAAATTCTGTTCGGTGTAATTGCATTCGTCACTTTTAATCAATCAGTTATGGATTAGTATGTATTGGCTCCTGCTTTCATATTTTCACGAAAGGAATGCATTTAATTTTATTTTGGCTCAGAAATATGTTTCATTTAATATTTCCTCAGTGTTATTGATGGCTGTGATACTGTGGATGGTATTGACGTATGAGCAATAATGATTAGTGGAAGCCATTCCGGTCACTCATTATCGAATGCTAAGAAGAGTGTTATTTATTTAATGCGCTATGCACGTATATAAGTAGATATTTTCCATTTATAGCATTGAGGCTCAGAGAGAAACAAAGGCAACTACCTCAATCCTCACCTTGACTAGTAGCCTCATTCCCTCTGGAAATCTTTTTAAATGGGTCTAGAGTTGAGGGGATGAGGACCAAACCAACCTTCGCGCTTGCTCGTATGCTAATGCAGACTGACACGCATTCAACAAATCCCGACTTTGGCGTTTGCTTCGCTAGCCCTCCCATACTTACTTAAAGAATTTTCGCGTGCGAAAGTAAATAATTTTCGATCTTAATAACAACCGTAACGTAGCAACGGAGGGAAACAAACTTATTTTGCAATACTGGCCTTTTTTCTTTGCGGCTATGAATGAAAGTGCTCCCCCTTTCAATCACTCTTTGGAGTTTTTCGTACATTTCTTGGAGTGCTTTCCGTTATCGTGTATTAGCGACTGGAATTCACTGAGATGCTTATTGAAAATCTCCCCATCCTCCTCTTGAGTTCTTGAGACGTCTCGCCAGACATAATTTTCTTTCGACGGTTGGCCGCTCTGCCACCTGCCGGTCGTCTTCCGTAGCTTCTCGCGTGTTTACCTGTGTTTGGGGTGAATCATTGGAAAGGTCCTCTTCGGCAGAATGCATAATGAGGTGTCGGTGGCGTCATCTCATCCCCACGAATGTGCCAGACATTCATTTGAAGAGAATCATGTACTCCTTAACCAGTATGTTCACAGTGTATTGAATGCAGGAAAACATTGGCATTGGTATTTTTATCTCTATTAAAATCTGCCGGTCTCGGTTTCCTGTAATTCTATCAGTTCATCGCTGTAGATGTTTCCAGGGGATATACAGCATTCTTATTAACATGTAGTAATGAATTGAGATTTCTTCAAAACACATTGTTTTCCAATAAAATTCTCCGTTTTACCTGTCCAAAGGGCGGAGATACAAAAATTTTATTTTTCTCATCACACGTATATTTTGGGATATTTATTGGTTTGAATTGGGGTGTTCGTGATAGACGGAAAATAACTTAATAAATGTAAATATTTTATGACGATCTACGTTAGTACAATATGATGTTGTTTTTCGAGTCTTTGAATGTGGAGTCCCTACAAAATATTTACCTGAGGCTAATTTAATTTTCTTCTTATATTATCACCTAAATTTGGAAACAGAAAATGAAAAAAGGTTATTGCTTCCTAAATCCAGAAATGAATATTTCACTCCCAATTTAAAGTCTTATGAATTGGAGTTTGTGGTATTAAACCCCCAGTCACATACCGTTAATACACCCTGCCGTATGCAACTGGCGGCTTGCAGGGTCGGTGTAAATGCAAACACCGAAGTTGCGTGCGTCTGTGTACCCATGCGCTGCGCAGTGGTTACTTACAGCTGTTTGGAAACACTCTTAATCCTTGAGGCCTTTATCTCTTAATTAGTGGGCGAGAAGATCGTTTTCTCTTTCTTACAGTCCACTTCCGCAATTTAAAGCAGTGAGATCGTCCGAAGGCTTGCTAAGTTCTTAACGAGGGGCCAAGGGTCTGAGATATTCTTGAAATTGACGTTCTAAGAATATTTACAAAAATATTGCTCTTGTTTTCCTTTGTCTGAAAATTATGATATTACCGGATTATTTATTTAATAGAATAATTTTGTCATGATACAGAAATTATTCTGGTTTATTTTTTAGCGGTAAAGTGGTCTCTTTGCTCGAGATATTGTTCCGACTTTGTTTTTCGTGCTACTTCCGTTGCTGGTGATCATACTTTCTAAAAAGCAAAGTTGTTCGACTTTCGCTAATGTTAATACCTAATTTTCTCTAGAAATCTGGAAGCAGGAACGGATTGTCCATGTGGCACACTAGGCGTAAACTGAGGACCTCGCTCTTAAGAAGGCCCGAAAAAGGACATTTTGTCGTTTTTTATGATCAATAATCTTTTGTATGCCCTCGGCGACGTAGCAGTTGACGCGCTTGTCTGGGGTTCAATCCCCAAGTACGGCAATTTACCTGCCGATATTTTTCGGGGGTCCACAGATCGACTCAGCCTGAGAAAATGAGTACCAGTGGTAAAACTGCGGGTAATAATATGCGGTGGAAGCTTAGTGCCGGCCAAAATACCTTCATTTAATACAGTTAGGCTCAAGTATTTGCAGCCTTCTAAATCCCTAAGGCGATGCTACGCTATGTAAGGAAGGCTATTATCATTATCCTCTTTGTGAGGCTTCAAAGTGGTCCTTGCGCCCAGGGACTCTGATTCCTGAAATTCGCCTTTGTCTGGAAGTCTCCTTTCTTTTCGGCGAGGATGTCTATACCATCTGCAAAACTGAGAATACTTATTGTTTCTCCTCCGTTTTATTTTAAGATTAGAATGAAAAGGAAAAGCGAATTCGTTCGGAGAGCTTTCCCTCGTTACCTGCTGAATACCTGCAAACCTCCATATGACAGCAAATCCCACGTATCTTTTGCTCCAATGATTTGCTCGTAATCCAACGAGTCCCAGAGACTCTAAGAACGATATTTGGATAAGACGCTCCCGGGAAAACGATCGTTTTTTGTTCGAGAGAATGCGTTTTTCCCACGGAAATGCTTCCCTCATCACGTTCCTCAAACAGAGGAAGGACGGGGTCCGTGAACATTTTATGCGCGTAAACATTTGATCGGCAAAAGAATGGAGTTGGAGGGCGTTCACACCGCGATTCTCCTGAGATTCATAAAAGGTGATTCAGCCGTAGATATAGATAGGTCTTCGTCCGTACGAATCTCAATAATGCAGTGCTTTTGCGAAACAATGTTTCCATGATGTTTTTGCACCACTGCTTTCCTTGGTTTCACAGTCATTCTAAACTTATAGTAATAACAATCAACTCCATTAAATCATGATATCTATGATTATAAATTTCTGTTACAATGATAGTGTATCTGTTACCATATCAAGACGAATTCGGTTACCTCCATCCATGGACGGATTCAGGGAGAATGGGGTGATCGCCCCCACTGTGGTGACTTTAAAGTAGTAGCAATTGAACTATGACTGACGAGGAACTTGAATTAAAATCAGATTGTTAAGTTTTTTTCGGGATCACTTTACGTCTGAACGACAAAATGGCATTTGAAAAATTAATTGGACATAAGGGCTTTGTCTTAAATCACTCCATTGTTAACAAGTACCGCCCCCTTGGAAAGTATCCGTCACTGCTTCATTCGTCTATTACCGCAGGGATTAAAGAGATTTTGCATTTTTCTTTTATGTCGTAATCTATTTAGTTAGATGTAATAATATTAAAGATACTGAAGTATGAGTGACGGAGATCAAAGGCTTTTATTTTGTTAATACTGTACTGAATGTTTTGAAAAGTGGGTTATTTAAAAGGTCATGGTACAGCACTAACGTGGAACTCATCCATTCATAGTATTCTTGCTCACCTGGAAAGCATTAACTATCTCCTTCACTCATCATCTTGCCTAGTAACCGTCACGCTCTATAGGATTTGGTTGCCAAAGTTTTTGGCGCTCCCAATAGTCTTCGGACTTCACAGACATACAATCGTTATAACCATCACTAACAAGAGATTCGTTTAATTTCTTGTCAATAAGTATATATATGAATATAGTATGGCCTCCCAAGGCTTTTGCGGATGTGAATGTGACAGGTACTCGAACCCATATCTTCCGCGTTCACCAAGAGTGAGGACCGTGGCGGTAGTTGGTGCCACTGAATCGGATCCACGTTCCTCTCTGTATAAATAGCCTCTCGAAAGACGGACTGAATTTGATCGGCTCAATACCTCAATTAGTATAATCACAGCATATTTTCGAGGGCCAGTAACATCCACCCTTTTCGTCTCTTTTATTCCTTTGGTTTTCTAGCATCTGGTGTGGCTTCTTTATTTTGCACGTTCAAGAGAGTGCTTTTCGACTCTGTTGGCGCCCGGGTGTTCACTGTTTCTTTTTCTGCGTATGTCTCAATTACCCCGATCCCAAGACTGATTAAAGTATGTCCTAGCATACATTTGAAGCATGAAACATTTCTTTGGTATTGATCTTTAAATTATATTTTAAGTTTGGACCCTCGTTTCCCAATATTTTCAGTTTTTCTCTGAGTTATTTAACTTGTGTTTTTCATTTTACAACGTCATTAGTCCGAGACTGGATGGATCCTCGACCCCTTCATCATTAGCCGCCAAAAGGGTGGGTAGTTTACCTTTGCTTTTCTCATTGAGACAAGATGCGTAAAGTGGAAAAAATCCTCAAAAGTGCTGTGAAATCACCCTTCGAATCACTCTTCTGGTAGCATTCGATTAAGAGCTACCAATATAATTGGCGTTATATTCATTACACATACACTATTATACTAGTTACATTCATGCCTCATAAAATAACCTCATCTGGGCGTTTCAGTCCTAACTCACGTCTGTCTCTCTTCAGGTGTTCGAGATATGATTTGATTTTTCTGAGTGTGGATGGTAATTCGTGCTTAAATTCCATCCTGGGAAGGTCTCTTGATTGACTGGTATCGCGATCAGCGCAGGATATCCATAATACTCACCCTTCCTCCATCACACAATATCAGGAATTCGTCGGTATAATTTAATTCGGATCCGTGAACGCTTCGATCCGTCACCCAATTTCGGTCTCCTTTTGATGTGGGGGCGCTTCTCAGTGACAAAGAGCCACTCCAATGGATTAAATTCTACAGCATCCCCAAGCACTCTAATTCCTGTCGCCTTCTCTCGAACGCCCTCGAAATATCCCCGGCGAAAGGCGTCTTTCTAATCAGTTTGGATCGGCCTTTTGGTGTTCAAGTGATACAGAAAATATGACGTGATATCTCGCATGTTTTGTTGTTCGTCTCATAACTATGAGAATTCTTTATATACGGAGCTAATGAGGAACAATCTCATTTTATCTTAGATGACATTAAACGTGCATATTTTTTAAGTTTCTTCTTTATTTTCGTAGTCACCGTGTTAACGATTGTCAATTAAATTGATATCATGTACATTTTCACGGAATATCTTCATTTGGATCTGTTATTATCTGCTGCTGTTCAGATAAAGGCTGACATTCATTTATATTATGGTCGGTATATTTCATTAGGTTTAGATTTCATCTATGCAAATCAAAGACAAAATCTTTTCTTCTTCCTTCAATAGCGTTCATGAAACTTATTAGAATCTGCTAAATAAATGCATTCGATTGCTTTCCTTCAATTGATGCCCTACTTGATAACTTGCGTGGCAATTTTGATGTTTTTGCGGTTTCAATAATTCTATTCATTCCAATTCCACGCCCTAAGTTATGGTCGATCATTTTTACGTACGTTTTAGGGTCCTTGTGACTAAATTCACAATTTGACTATCATATCTAATGAAACTAAGCATCAATATCCTTTGACACATTACCAAGTCGTCGTTTATGTTGAGTTTGGACGAATTTTAAGTAATTGGGTGCTTTGTTAGAGGTGATGTAAGAAGGTAATAGATTACAGTTTCCTTCCCGAGCTAAAACTTACCGTACTGTGCGTCATTCACGTTTAAAAGCCTATTTTGTAATTTTCCGATTCTTAATTTTTAGCCCTTTGCAAATTTTGATGATTATCAAGCTATTTATTCTTCGTATATTTGATATTTATCTCAATGTTTAATGTTGTTTGACCGATAATTTTAATATATAAAAGAGATTTTGGCAGTGGTACCACTCCAAGCTAAAATAACGTTATTGAATTGACTCACTTGTATACCTACATGTCGAAATTCCATTATTACATCGAATGTTTTAATTCAAAGACGTACCGATTTACGTGTAAAAACGGCAAATTTCTTTATTTTTCCTTACCTGCCCTAATATTTTTCATGTTCACAAATCCTGTTTTGGCAACGGCATTCTTACGAAATGTTGCTCGTTTTGTAACAGTAAAATCTTAATACTGAAAGATTTATATTCGATTTAAAAAATTCTGATGTTGACTTATCAAATTTAAAATTATCTTGAAAATTCATCTACTAACTACAAATCTTCTTCGTACCCGGAATCTATTTACCAGCGCTTATTTCCTCTGTACGTTTCGGTATAAGTTACGATAAATTCCTTTTATATCAGTTATCGTATCCATCGCCTTTTGTTTATCCTGTTATCTGTTATCATTTTTGAAAATCTTCATCTCGAGGGTATCATCTGGAGATCTCTTTTTAGGAGAAAGAGCTCTCTACGCGATGTATCGAATCGTATCGATCGTAGTTTTCACCCGTGTTTGATTTTTATCAAAAAGGGTGTCCCGTGTCATTCCTGAGTCAGAGTGAATGTTTTGGATCGATGAGAATGAAGCGTGTCTCCCGTGACCACCACACCCTCTGGTGTCCACCGCACGAACCTCCGATAGAAAACCCCTTCAATTTCAAAGGCACGTTTTTGTGAAGAGAAGCTTCGTTGTTAGCAATCGATCGAGCGTTTTCATCCGATTTCTCCTTCGGGTTCCATTCATCAGCCACTTTCTCAGACAGTGCCGTCTTTTTTCCCAGATCGTATCTTTTGCGTGACTCAAACTGCCGTGCCTTTATTCCTCTAAATTCCTCTGCCTTCCTTTAAACCTCGCGATCATTGTTTTGCTCGGATGCACTTCGATTCCGTGATGAAAGCTGATTCTCTTCCCTTTCTTGGCGAATTTAATTTGGGGGAATCGGAATTCGAAAAGCGTACGTAAATCCTCTTATGGAAGTTAGTAATCGATTATTTTTACCTCGAAGCTATTTTCATCAGGGGTGTTTTTTTGTTCGAATGATTCTCGCTTAGGATTGCCGCCACTTAACAGTTAATCTCAGTGCATGTGCAGAAATGTTACCGGAGGGTTTTGGGTGTTAATGACCCCCTCCAGAGCAAAAATGGGTTTAAAAAATCGAGGTTACGAGAGGTAAACAATAATCGTTTAACTATTTACAGTTACACACGCCAATGGTAACTTACAGTTATATGTAACTATCAATCTGATTCCATCTTTGTTATATTATAGAGCAGAACTTAGCGTTCCCTAGAAGCACAGGCAGTTTTGCGTTTGCATTTGGATCTAAACCCCTCCCGAGATATATCCTGTCCTGTCCCAGGCATATGTATGTACTTGCGTATCTCTTGGGATAGCATTCTTCCCGTTTTGATCGATTTTGTGAAGTTTAAAGTGAACACACGTTAAAAAATACGTAGAATATCGTAACATTGACTAATATGTAGTTTTAAAACAAGTGCCAGTTAACCCTCCCTAAAATATGTTGTGTCAGGGTTTCTTGCTTTTAGGATGTAGTAATCCTACTCGACTTGGGCGAAGTTTGATATTTAAATAGATATACTAATTTTGGAGAAACAAATATTATATCATAATATTAATCATATTATTAATCATAATATAATATATAATTAATTATATCATAATATTAATTATTCTTAGTGAGAAAGTTCGAATTTTAGCAAGTTTGATATTAGGTATAGTCACGTTATGTTTCCTGTATGGAGATATTGTAAAATGCAATCTGTCGAAACAGATTAAATCTTAAAATTGAATGTATGCCTATTTGTATATGTGTCTCAGGTTATCGTTTGCATTATTCCGTATAGCATAAAACTATTAATTATTTTTAAATATTCTTTTATTTACTAGTTTTTAAGGATTTATAACTTATAAAATATTGAGGCTTAGTCTTTCGCTGCCCCCGTGCATCGTGGTAATAAGTTTTCGTGTAACAGCGTCGTAATAATTATCGACGACGCTGTGATTTTCCGGATACTTAATACCACAATAAAATTTTGTATATGATAGTAGTTAGGAGAGGTTTGATAGTTAAAATTTCATGAATTTTCTTAATATCAATTAGATTGTGGAATTTTGTAGTTTGTTCCTCCTTCACCACTTCATTTATTCACTTGTTAAGAAATCATTATTTTATGGGGTTGCTTTATCATCATTCTGAAGGAGAATTCTCACATTACTCATATATTATTAGAGTTAATTTTTATAATTTCATTTCCTGTAACTTATTCAAGAATGCTGAGTACACCTTGTTGAGTTCCTTTAACTATATCCAAGGTTCCGTTCCTTTTATGGCAGTCAAATTCATTTAAACTCCTCCACAAATTCTCTGTGAATGATTTGGCTAAATCACAGCATTTCCTGCTTTTACTTTTATTGCAGAAAAAGTTGCAGCTTTGGAGAGAGTCATGAGATAATTGCTCTATGACATTCCTTCCTAAATCCATTCTTTCCTCCATACATTCTACCAATTAAATTCTTTTTTAGAATTTTCTTCCTGTTGAGTAGGGATATAATCATTCTGGTTCTCTCCTCCTACACATTTAGAGACAGCATTCAAAATCGATGTGTCATGATGTTCCCTTTGAAAGGAGATAGCAGGGACAGTTTATTAGCCTTGGGATCCTTTCATTGATCCCTGTATGTATGAATGTTTGTTGATTGAAGAGTTTAGGCGTTCACACATATTTCCTTATAAGCCAATATTTTGCGATGCTAACTTCATGGAGGCATGTTACCATAGTAACAGATACATTTGCATTAAGTTCTGTATTGGTAGCTACATTTTAGAATATTTAAACATATGCGGCTGTTATGTATTATTCTGTTCGTTGTAATTGCTTGTTTAATCCACTGTGAGATATTTTTAACAATTTTTTGTGCTTCATAGTTCTAATTCCCCAAAACTCTTAAGATACACTTAATCAGGCTGTGACTAAAGAGCGGCAATTTTAGTTTATGTTTCAACAAAATCAAACCCATCTCGATTTCAGCGTAGTTCTCTAAGGACAGTTCTTGTATTCAGCGAAATGTTTAAAATGTAAGAAACGTAGCTGAGTCGGATGCAGTGGATGGAAGTCATTAATAAGATTACTTCTGAGAAAATTTCTTTCGCCACCAATGAAAAATGCAGCATGAATCATTTGATGACTTCACCGTGTTTTATGATGCATATCGATGATGTGGAACATACATGGTGTAAAATATCTCAAAAATGAGGAAGTGTTGGAAATTATTCATAAAAATTCTTATTCTTCAATCAGGAAAATGATATACGTACTTTTTCGCGTTTCTAATACGTTTGTCAAAACTCTCTGATTTCTCACGGATGGATAGTATTTTCTTAAGCTTCTCGTAAAAAATTGATATTTAGCGAATTCTTTGGGAAAGGGATTTGCGCTCAGGTCCTACTTTAGGTAGTAAGGAAGGGAGCCAATGGCTCCAGGCCGCAGAAATCGATGTGGGTCAATACTTGGATTCCGGAACGCCTCTAACGAAACTTATTGGAAATATAAGACTGCCATATTGCAGTCTTAGTGTGAAAAGTATTTCTCATGTTCATTAATGAAGTTTACTTTGAAATCAATTAAATAAGGAATGAAAAATGATCGTTGCAAAATACTTTCATACTGCAACCGATTATCAGGGTGTGTTTCTGTAGTGGAGACATTTTATTTTTCTGTCGTAAAAAAGAAATTTGTTTCTCCACAAAACCATTCTTTCTTTTCTTCTTTTAATTCAATTTCCACCGAACTTCTAGGAAAATCTGTATATATATTCTTGGATAAAATGTTAAATCATCTTGTGTTCGTATTTTGTACCAAATTCAGACAAGGGTTGAATCGAAGATGAGGCTCTTTAGTCCCAATTTTCTCTAATAAAGAAGTTTGTATTGTATCACATAAGTCTAATTGAGAAATCGCTAACAATGGAATACGCGAGTTTGCAATAAATAAAGCGTTACGAAACTATAATCTTATAACAACAATGTGTGTCGAAAGAGAATTAGTAATTATTAACGCTACGGCTATTGTAGCCTGAGGGTGGCCACGCATGTGAAGTTCGCGTTAGTATTCGTCTCGTGTTAACCCGTGATGTGCTCACCTATGTCATCTTACATCACGAGGGGTGGCTACATATGTTGAGTCACGTACCCCCACTTCTCCGTACATGTCATTTGTACGCGGGGTATTCTCTAAGTTTTTAGGAATCGTGGGGGTGGGGTGGATATCATACTCTTCAGTCCCCTCTGTACAGCGCTTCATCCTCTTAAAACATCTTGCAAATGCCCTGCGGTGATTTTCTTTGGGGAAGTCATTCGCGAATCTCTCACATGCTGCCAAAGCAGCCTCAAGAACCAGTGTCCATGAATAAGAGCTGCTTAGCCCTTGGGGATGGAAATAATTCACATGCGAGGCGGATCTTGGGTATGGGAAGGATGCTGTAGGACCTCTCCAAACATGTGATGGTTTGTTGGGCTTCGGGCGCATGCATCGTTGAGGTTGGGTGAAGCGCCTCGTAGACCTGTCCTACATCGACTTAACGCCAACGGTTTCCGGGATGTTACACTCCATCAAATTTAATGCCTTAATCTGGGACGTTATTATACTTCTTTTTGAATTTACAATCAGCGGCTCCTTTTAAGACACGGTTTAATGATTATTTGCAATATTTAATTAATTTCAACAAGTGTAACAATCTCAAGTATCTTCAGAGCTTGTATTGATTCTATATTTCAGCCGATAGTGATCTTTTTTAGCTGGTCTGTGCATAGCGACGTTTTAGCAGTTCGTAGATGTATTACCGATTAAGTTATGATTGTATCAATTACATTCTTTTCTGAGACGGTAACCATAAACTTCTTAAAATTTGGGACTATTTGCAGTTGGCGAGTAACAAAATAGGACTACACACCCGTCCATGTATCTCTTTATATTTATCATTGAGGAATATTTAGAGAAGGAAAGAAAAGACCGACGAATGGAATTGCGTACAAATAATGAATAAAGAAACGTGCATTTTTGTTAAGATTTTACCTAAAAATGAAAGTACAGCATCATTCATAATATGTCCTCTCTCAGTGTCTGCTTGGCAGTAGCTCGACCATTTGTGTTCTAAGGATATGAAACATTAACACAGGTATGAGGTAGAGGCCAAAATCGTTGAAAAGTTATGAGAAGATTTAAAGGAGGTTTAAAAAATTAGGAGGCTTACGAAGAATTGAGTGAAATGGCAATTAAATGAGTGAGATAGTAAAGACTGGCATTTTTAATAAATAAACTTGCACTTCAATTACTCATAACACGAATGGGCAAATCCGCAAAAATCAAGAGAATACTAGAGTAGGCATATGATAGAAAAAGGCCGTTAGGGATAACAAGAAATAGATAGATAGCTGGCGTTACAGAAGACATGCTATAAATGGAGGCCTATCGTCGGAAAGAACTAACAAAATATGAAAATTCATCTTTAAAGAGGTCTAAAACAATTGATGGTTGTTGCTTTCCTGAAGGAAAATTAACACGCTGTCCCTATTTAAAGTTTGTACTCCATTTTAGCAGTTAAGTCATCCATCCAGTGCTTCGAAGCACAGTACTTAGACTATTTGGGTTTTAACGCCAATAAGTAGGTTACTAGCTTGGATGTCATGACTCGTTAAAGATAAAGTCATTCAACAGTAAACGTCCTTATGTATTGAGCCGTCACCGTGTGGAAATACGGAGGAAAACGGTTGAAAACAAGTGAGTAAGACAAATAAGAAAGCGGTTTTCTCAATCACTCAATCTTGAGGAATAAGTATATAAGAAGGGAAACTAACTCAGGAATATTCTAAGCAATAGTTTCACCAATACTTACTTGTATAGCAGTGCCATTCTATAAGAAAAATCTAAAATACTTTTAGAAAAAGTAAGTTAATGTATTGTCATCGTAGTCAGTCAATATCTTTCCTAAAGAAGAGAAACATTTAAGTATTCTCTTACTAAAAATTATCGTTTTCAATCTAAGGAATGTTATGTTAAAATCATTAATTATTTAATTGAGGCTGACAATGAATGAAAGTTCATAATTAAGGAAATTCAAATGCACTTCGAAAGGACGGCTACGAAATTTACTCGCAGAAAAGTATTAAAGAAGATTGTTAAATAAGATTGTTAAAGTGAAATTTTGTTAAATATTTTTAAATAAGATTGTGATAAGTGTTAAAGAAGATTGATGTGACTAAAGAGTTAAAGTTGTTAATATGAAAGTAGACCAAATTCTCGAATATATTCTCCTTATTATATTTGACTTACATTTGCATTGTAATTCTTTAGAAGACAATATCTTTGACAGTTTCATTTGTATTTCATATTGTTTTTATCGAGGACACCAGTTTACGTGACCATGTTTGGCTGTTTTATGGAAATGTCTTGTGTCAACAAACATTATTATTCTTATAAATACCTTTTTTATTACTTCCGTAAGCGCTGAATTGGGTAATTGGGATAATGGTGGGCGGTATGGAAAATATACTGTCCTAGATGGGATGAAAGAATGACAAATATGATCAGAGAAGAACTTCGAGGTGGTTGAAGAAGTGTGGGTTGAACCAGGAAAAGATAGCGATGGAATAATCTAAGGATGAGCTAAAGTAAACAGTCGCAAGCCTAAAAAGGATGTTGAAAGATGACTAGACAAAGCAGTGACGACAACCGTAATCCAGGATGATGGAAAAGTGCGGCGTGCACGCTTCGTGAATACCCTACAATCTTGGAGTGATGCATCTGTGTTTGGAGGAGACACCTGTGTCCTTCATTAACTCGACGGTCCCGATTTCCGTTAGAAATAGTTAGCGAGGTCCTACCCACTCTTCCGAGGAAAGATATTCGTCTTCCCCACTCTCCACATAGATGGCGCTCGGTTTGGAAGTTCCCGACGATTACATTCTCCAAGGAATCCAGATCTCTATAATTTCGTCCATTGAATCTGTTGGGAGACTCGGATGGATGGAATAGAATTTAGCGAAGACGGTTCTGGTCCTTATTTTAAATAACCTCTCACATTTTAATCTCTCTCTCTTTCTTTCAAACTTCGTTTTCTATCGATGTCCCGATCAACTTCTTCCTGTTAAATAATTCCGAAGAAAGAATTTATAGAATGGGCGTCTTCAAAGAAGCCGAAAATCCATCCTGCTCATGCATTTTCTCGGATTAAATTGGTTTGAGAAATCCTCCTACCCCTTCAATTCTAATCTTGAATCGTGTTCGCAGTTCAGCAGATCTTCTCACGCATCTCTTCCCTCTACTCCCGTTTTCACTTTCTCTTCCCTTCAAATTAGCACGTTCGCGAAATTGCATGAGGATTTGACCTCATATTTCCCAATTTTTACCAATTTATAAATGTTCTTGTGCCGTTCAGTTACTTCTAAGTTATTCTTTGTTTTATTATTAATAAGCTAATGTTGTAGAAAAAGTAAACAAATATTTTCAAAGAAACTTTTCGGTAAGATTTGGCCAGTGGAGCTTCTACCTAACCTTAAAAATCATTATGTGATAATGTTTAACTATTGCGCAACAAAAACTAATACTATTAACATAAACTTATCTCATGGAATATGTATATAAAACTAGCGGAACTGTCCGAAAATTCTCAAAAATTAGTACACTGATTACAATATACTGATTGCGACTTACAAGGCAAATAAAACAACAGTGATTATAACAAATGTGAAGAGGAATTAAATATTCTCTCAACAAAAGACTTACGTAAATGAAATTCATAATTCTTATACCGTGGACTTTCACTTTTGAGTGTCCACAATAGAAGAGATTTAACCTTACTCGTACTTCAAAGTATTTTACTATTCATTGATTTGAAATAAGTATCGCGTACCCATTTTAGAGCGTAATGTTACTTAGCGCGTATTTCAGACATTTATCGCACTTCTTCAGTTAATACGAATAGGATCACTATATTAAATATTTAATCCTAATTCTCTCTGTTCATTGAGCAGCCTTGGCCGTTTATTTAGTCGGTTGTTACTTTCCTTCTGGAAATGAATAATGATTTGCGCCCTCTTTAGAGGGCACATTTGGCCTAATTGGATGCTCCTCAAGACATCCTCTGAGAATTCCTCGGCGTTCACTTAATCTCATTCACTCTCTCCTTTAAATTCTTCACATTCAAGGGCTCCACTTCTTTACGTCTTTCTTACCAAGTTGTCCTTCATAAAATAAAGCTCATCTTCCTTTTTGGCTTCGCTTTCAATTTTTCCCATAATTCCCTTTTCCATAACATCCTCTGCTCCGTTCTTACGAAATACCAGAATGGAAAATCTTTGCTGGAATTAAAATAACCAAAGTAGCTGGGGTAATGCAGAAACCTTTTTGATTTTCGTTGCCATTAACAAATATTTAGGTTCTAATTTAGGTAAAATTTTAATTTAACCATCCAATTCATTAAAAAACAATATGTTTTCCGTTCAATTCATCGCTAAACCCACCTTATTCATCTGTAATTTAGATTTAAGTTGCGATCCTAATCAAGTATCTCTACGTTGTAATTGTAATAATAATAGTACGACCGTATTCGGGCGAGATTGAGACTATCAAATACCTTCTTACATCTAACCCTTCGTCCTATGAAGATTAAAAGAGATAGCTTACAAAAATAACGCTGAAGAAAACAACTTTGTCGGTTTAAAAATTTAAGTTAGCACTTAAGGATAAGTACACCACAGCAAGAAAACACCCATTATAAGGGTATGAGAAGAGTGTGAAAAACGTGCGAAACCTATTAATAGTTAACTTAGTTTTAAGGAAAAGGCAGCTTAAATCGCATCTGAAAAGAAAATGGTGGAGACACTTCATATCATAGACATAACAACTAGAAAAAAATGTAATAAAAATTAAAAAAGGTGCATTAAGAAATACAAATGTTACGGTTCCAAAACAGGTCATAATCAATATAGCAATAAAAGTTTAAGTGCAAAGAGATAACGAAAATCAATGAGTTAATTACTGGCGATCAGCCTTGTCTATATTATTTGGTAGAAGTTCATTAAATTTATCACAATGCTTAGTTGAGTTGTAAGGTTAAACGGACACAGATTGCGGAAAAACATTGGGATGTGTTGAGCAATATCTGTTTATTTATATTTGTCATTTGCGTACCCATTGATTCGCATTATCATGCGGCGGAGCTCATTCACTATATCTGCTGGGTAATGTTTACGTCTCTCTCATTCGTCGCGTTCTTAGTCTGCAACTTTCATGAAGTGCTTTAGCTCCGGAGACTGTGGCCATCGATCACAATTCGCTGATGTGGTGTCACCATGCGTCCGCGGCTTCCATTCAGAGATTAGTCCAGCGATGCGCCTGTTTATGTATGCACTTCTTTCAAACGGAAAAAACGACAGCGGTGCAGACAGATTCGCCATCACGGTTGGAGTCTTTCCGCTGATACTTGACGAACTATTATTCGCGCCTTTCTCACTTTCACTTGTTTCATAAACGGCGAATGCTCGTGCGTGACTCAGTGTTGATATTTAGAAACTTATCTTGTTTTCTCTGAACGCATTATCCTGGAAAATTTCACGCAACCAAACGCTTTGAGATCTTTATCCCTTCACGCGCACGACAATCAGACGTAACAATACCTTTTTCTAGCCAATAATGGGTGTCTTCCGTTAACTTTATGAACGCCTTACGCAGAAAATGAGTGCCTAAACATTCTGAAATGCGTTTAGGAGATCCTTCAAAATGATTGCGCCACTTTAATGCCGGACTGATGCTTATATGCTATTTTTATCGCACTTCTCTTTCGTTTCCTAAAACACTCTTGGTTTATTGCATCATTGCGTATTTTGTCCTTATTCTTTACTCGATGACATTTAAAGTAATCGACGGATTATGAAACAGTCGTAAATTTAGAGAGCCTCTTTGACTTTCGCTCATATATTTCTTTTAAACGCCAAAGAAACACTGATGAATGATTTCGATAGCAGGTAATAAAATTGTCACGGTGCTCTTGAAATTAGGTGTTTAAATATCTAAATAAATGTCTTACTATATCATAATTGACGTAAATACATGTGTTGGGTGGGCTGCTTGTTGGACTTAGGTGGAAGCAGTCCTGGGTTTGATTCGTGGTGGGGATGTGTGCGAAATGACCGTAGTTGTCGAAGCACTTTTAACAGTACTACTACTAAATGTATGTGTTATTATAATATAATTAATGTTCTTTCTTTCGTTTCAGGTAATGAATTGCTGATCACCTGGTTGAGCTGATGAAGTCATATACCTTTCCTAGAGTTTTATTAGGATACTTCTGGTCGTCTTTTGCTGTTTGAAAGTCCTAAAGTATGTATTAACCTCACAAGTTAAGCTGTGCGTTCATTTATTTACTTATTTAATAATCATTGCAAGTTGGCCGATGGACCATGTGGCAATGGTCAAGGGGGATAAAATAATAGTGACATCTGCCCGGCATTCGCCAAAAGACGGGAGGAAAACCCCTCCAAAAACCTCCCGTGGACAGTTCATTGTCTCTTTTCCATCTTGCTTGCCTGAATCCGCAGTCTTTAACGTTGAAGCAAGATTTTGATAGCCTAGATTAATCTCCCCTCGTTGGCTGTTTGAAAGAAGTGATTTCCCTCGATACTTCCAGCAAAATATTGTAGATAATGCCAAAAATTTCCACTCATCCTGATTGAGATGACCACATTAATAAGTGGTTGTCTTAAACATACATAGTTCTGATCGGCTTTCAATAATTTATACATCATTCTTCATGTGTTTTAAAGAGTATTACGATTACTGTCTTAGGTAGATTTTCAGAGGAGTTTTCCTTATTTCCAGGGTAAATGACAAGCAAATAATTAGTGTTACCTCTGAATTCATGTAACTGATATAATCAATGTTCTCTGTGTATTATCCATGTATGTAATGCAATTATATTTTCTGAACTGCACCCTCTGTCTCCAGGTCATGCACAAATCGTAATGTAGAAAATAATAATTAAAAGCAGCTAAGCTTGCGCCATTCTGATTTGGAGGTATAGTTTCATAAAATTTAGGAAAAATAAATCACACGTAAGGCTCTACATTATTATTGTAATTCAGATTGTGATCGTGACTCTCTAATGCATAGGTCGTCCCTAGATAGTTAATTCATAGGTTAAAAAATCGGTTTATTATTAAAATGGGTTCAAACGATCAACAATGAGAATTTACAGGCTGAAGATGGCTCAAAAATATTATATAAGCTTCACAAAGGATTTTGATGGAAAACTAATAATGATTTAGGATACTGTGCTTGGAAACTTTTCGAACCTGTCTATCCTCGTTTTAAACGGACTGAAACGAAAAGGAAAAACAGCGAAATGTTCCCCTTTAAGAGTAACGAGGGGAAAAACAAACGAGGGTGCATTCGCGCAGTCCACGCTTTAGCGGACCAAGGGCACGTTCGATCGCGTTTTTCTGCAAATCGCCAACTGAAAGCCCTCGGTGTCTACCGCGCCCTATTCGACTGTTCATAGACGTTTAATTGCGTTTGCTCACCATTTCCATACCATTTTACGTTTGTGCAAGGCGATAGGTTTTGCCCAACATAGGGAAAAATCATCCATCTTCGCAGTCCTTGAGGGAAAAAAACATCGTTTCCATCGATTTATCTTCTATCGACAACTATTCCAGTATTCGTTTCGCTCCGCCTCTGCGACCGGAGAGATGATACTGGGCTCGGTCCACTGATATATCGGAGTTCCAGGGTGAAACTTTCAAAAACCAATACGTTTGATCTATTATTTATGAGATGTTAACATTATTCTCTCTTTGAAAAGCATCTAACATGCTTACTACAACCATTGCACTGATGGCTGAAAGACCCGGCGCTGTTTCTTTATAATCCCATTTTTCTGTGTACGACCCCACGTATGTTGTAACATATGCGATAAAGTATGCATGAACTTTTACTTCAGCTATGAATTTTGATCAATTCTTTTAATGTTATCTTTGTTTTCGCTTTAGAAAAGTCAGTAAACGTGTTTTACATACTTCACGGCAGTGAAACATTTTGCACCCTAGATTGAGTAATTTCTATCTCCCTAAGACAACATAAGAAATGGATCACATGCTTGCAGTTATAAATATGAAATCAAAAGGGAGATTAAATTTCTTAGTAAATGTTTACCTTTCCAACTGATGATGCTACCGCGGTAGTGAAAACGCTGTAAGATAATAGCTAGATCTGTAAATATGGTGTTGCTAAGTTATTTCTCATGTGCTTGTTTCTGAAGGAATTCTGAAATATTCTTTGATTTCACAATATCCCTCTGCGAGGAAGGGTAATGTTTCAACGAGCGAATTTCTCCGGTGTACTGTATTTATTCTCATTATCGTTAAAGTTGCTTGCAAATCTTACGACGGAGCCTATTATTTCCTCTTCTCTTATTGTTGACATAGCATTAAGTACAAATCCTAAGTTGTAATTTCAAATTTGCGAGAATCTCCATGATGACGACATTTTTGTGTATTTAAATTTCCGTACATTAAATTCGATTTCTTCTACCTTGCGCCCCCGTAATTATACGCACCTGGGCAGCCGTCCTTGTTATACCGCTCTAACTATGGCCCTGTTAAAACTGATTAATGTTCATCCCCAGGGTTAAACGTTTTTGTAGAATACCCTTTCTCCTGTGGAATTGGAAGCTTTCTATATTGTGGAGATTATTTCTGTCAAATAGTTACCAAGTAATAATAGTTGGCAAAAAGGTTCATTTGATATAGCATTTGTCTCTTAGAATTCTTGTATCCCAAGGTAAGTTACTAAGCACGGAAGGGCAGTGGAGCTAAAACCCAAGGAATAACAGGTGTGAAAAATAGCGACATGACTGAGACTCGAACCCAGGTCTCCCGGAAATAAGGAGTGGATGCTGCCTATACGTGCCCGGGAAGTGGGAGACCTGGGCTCGAGTCCCAGTCATGTCGCTGTTACACCTGTTCTTATATCTCGATTCTAATGTATTAGATTCTAATGAATTTTATATCTCCATACACGTTCAACGGCATGCTCTTCAGCTACTAGTATGGTATGAAGTTAACCTCAGATTTAATTATGTTTTGGATGACACTAAAGAAAAACACTTGGTGAGTTCTGCAAAAATATTTTATTCGTATGCACGACCGGTTTCGTTATCATCAGGTGTAACGAATGTAACAATGTAACGAAACAGGCCTTGCGTAAGAATGAAATATTTTTTTTCTGATAAACTCAGCTAGTATTTTTCTTTTGTGTCATTATGGAAAACTTGCATCAAATAAGACTAGAATATGTTATTTAATTTGATATTTTGGATATTTTGGTGGAATCAATTTAAGCTTAGTGCACTTTTGATTTTCTTTTGATAAATATTAATAGTTCTTTTCGATTATCACCTCCTCTCTCTCGAGAAAATTTTATAGATTAAAGATATTGTTCCATCTTCTTAATTCTATTTCCATTCTACAGGTATTGTCTTTAAGTTTTTTCAATCATTTGATACTGCAATAATAGACTTGGAGATAAATATGAAGCTGTCGTCAATGTATGATATTTGAAGAGGATGAAGGATTTCCAGGGATTAATTATGTTAAGTAATCTAATTGATTACATGACTTATTTGCTTCGACACATTTGATTGTATATTTTAATCGTCGTAAGTGCTTGATCGTGCTCTTAGAGATGCTGATAGTGGAATACAATCGAAGCTCGTTGCTAGGAGAGGAACCTGAAGGGACCCTTTCGAAATTAATCTGCTGGAATTTCATTTCCCTCTGATAAAGAGCTTCTCTACGGTTCATCTATAAAGGATCCACGCTCACGTACTTCAAGGGCGTCCCACGAATTCCAGTAGCATTTCAGTCCCCTCGAAGTTGGATGAACACTTCAAGCATTGGTAACTATCGAGCACAGGCAGCCACTGCGAAATCCTAATCACCCTTTGCAATGGATTCAAGAGCAATACTTTGATTACTCAGTGCATCAGTTTAGATATCTTTTTGTAGCCAAGATTTTTTTTCTGATGTACAAAACATGAAAATTACTTGGGGAAACAAAGAAATCGAATTGACGCGTATATTCTATTACCAACGTGAAATATAAATCTAAAAGTTTCCTCCAGTAAGATTAAAAAAGAACAATCAAATATATAACGTGTGTATATATAATTTCGCTTATACTTTCTGTAAACATGGAGTGCTCAAACCTTTTACGATCAGCTGACAAAAGTTTTTGTCAGCTGATGGTAAGAGACAATTGAATATTATTAGACAAGTCAGAGGCGAGGTTATTTTCTATTACTTTCCTCATATAGCTAGAAAGCAACAGGAAGAAAAAAGTCCATGAAAATTCTGCTAAATGGCCCCAGTAAATATTATCCATCCTCTCATATTCATCGCATTAAATGAAAAAATGAAATTATTTCTCACTAATACCTCAGAAACTTTCATATCGTCAAAGGCATCAGCAAAACTGATCGAAAGACATTCTTCTATCCTGTACCAAAAGTAAATGATAAATATTCCATTCATGAAGATGCGGTGGTAAGAAGTAGAGATCTGCACGGATACAGATTTCCTTATCTGTATCAGAACCGTATACGGTAAAAGCTGTAAATTATCCGATCCGACCCGCAACTTTTGGTGTGGATATTTGCGGTCGGGAATTGCAGGTTTGCAGATCTCTACTCCCCACTTCTGTAATCTCATCCTCCCTTTCATTTCTCAATTTCTTGCATGTATAAAAATCTATTGCTCTGACCAAGACGGTAATGGACCACAAATATTTACCAAAATAAAAGGTTATGCTCTGAGTTTATTTTTTTTACTTAGTTCTGTATGTTATTTTCTGATTTTTCTTAATGATATTTTTCATTTCCCGTATATTTTAATCTGTAATTGATCCTTAAAACATCAATATTTCATTATTTTTACGTTACAATCCGCACGAGAGCATGTGCAGGTACCTTTTCCACAAACCCGCACTCGATCCGTATCCGTAGTCTCCTTGTCCGTGCCTCATTCGTATCCTTAAAAGCTTGTAAATTATCCGACTCGCTGATTCTCCTTCGTCTTTCGGACCGGTTGAATTGCGGGTTTATCTGCTAGTAGGAAGTTCCATGTATTGCGTAATT
Source organism: Ladona fulva (assembly GCA_000376725.2). NCBI lineage: Eukaryota > Metazoa > Arthropoda > Insecta > Odonata > Libellulidae > Ladona > Ladona fulva. Next base: position 1,206,392 of record KZ308349.1, on the reverse strand, counting down.
TCATTTTGATTCAGAATCTTTCAAAAAGGTTATTGGGGTGTAGAAATGCGTTTCTTATTGCCTTCTGTATTCTATAATATCTGGTATATATATATATATA
>KZ308349.1:1120322-1206269 GCA_000376725.2 Ladona fulva | reverse complement strand
ATGTATAGATACATGAATGTATAGATACATGAATGTATCAATACATAAATATGAATAATGATATATTCATGTTGTATACTCATAGATAAATAAATAAATCGAAGAGAAATTCTCCTCATCATTTTCCCTTTCCAGGTGAGTCGTATTCGCATAATCACGCACAATTCATCAATTTACGTTTAACATTAACTTGTATTAACTCGCAAAATCGTTACCTGTATTTGCTAAGCGGTCTAAATTATACAGTTCCCTTAATCAATGGTTTAGCGAAGATTCGTCCATGGGGGGTTTAGAGCCATGGAATAAACGCGAAATTGCCTGGATTCCCGGGGCTTCTGCTTACTTCTGCCCCAAATGTAAAAGTGATTAAAAATGTAAATGGAATCAAATATATATTTACATATATTCCACACGAGTCAACAGTGGCGTGTATATCTGTAAATCTTTAAACAATTTACCTTCCATAACCTCGAATTTTAAAACCCCTTATTTGCTCGAGGGGGGTTTACACCTAACCCCCCCCTTGGCTACGAGATTGCCTTAATGATGGTGTCGTGGCTAATGTGTCTTCTGGAATGCACCGCACATCGATGTTAGACCTTCTCTTGCCTCTAAACTGAATTTTATGTGGATATCGTACGCATTGATGTGAAGTTGCGAAGACGTCATCGCAGATTTCCATCCTCAGCGGCTCATCTGTGAATTTCACAAGTTGCCTGATTATTTAGGAATGCTAATTTGAGTTGCGCAGGTGTCCCTTAATTAAGGGAAAGGAGAGATTTATTGTATCATTCGATGTGATATATGTCCATGTATGTATTTTTGCGCGGCTTAATCACAGGGGAAACTCGGCGTGTTTGTCACTTTTGACGCGCTGCTGCTCCCAGCGAGATTACAGTGTTTGCGTTTGACGGCGGAGATTTACAGCTGCAGAATTTGTCGCATGTGTGCTCTTGCGGGGTAAGATCTGCAGATTTATGGTTCACAGAATTCCCGCAAACTTGAAATCTCCATCGGATTCCGTATCGCAAATTTCGAATAAAATAAGCGGAAATCGAGTGATAAAATTTCGGAATTTTTTTTTTCAGCTTCAGAGCGTTCATTTCTTTTAAAATGCGTATCTTGCGAGAGATATATGATTATTATCTTTTTTCCAAAAATTACTATAGCTGAATTCACGCATCCGGTTTTGATACACGAGTGGCGTAAGGATTAATAGTCAGTTTTAAAATGCCTAAAAGAAAATCATGTCTTTTGATCTAATTCTATATACATATATCTAAGCTGCGTCTACAGCTACATGCCTACCCTGCAAGCCACGATTTGTATTGAGGCAGGGGGTGCAAGCATCATGACTCTACTTTTAAACAGAAAAAATGGATTCTTGGAGCGACCAGTTTTCGCATCAATTTCTCTGATTTTTCTCGCAGAATCAGAGCATCCTTTTTAAAAGAGAGGACGCATAATAGTGGTGATATCTTCTAAGAACGTATTTTCTCAGAATTTATTACGTAAATTTTGCCTGAGTTGAAATCTATGTTCTGTAGAATCCCATTCTGCGCCATGAAGCATCTGAGTAACGCTCACTGATTTGTATTAACAGTTTTTTTACGTATAGTGGGTGGAATCGTGTCGAATGATTTGTAAAATGTTTGCTTGTTATTATTAGGCTTACTGTACTTCCTGTTATGACGGATGCTGTCCCGGTATAGAGATATGGTTAATATAACATCTTGTCCCAATTTAAGTGGAAACTCGGATACGGTAAATATCGAGATATTCAGCAATAGAAAAAAGTTGTGTAGAATAAAATAAAGTGATTGAATCGATGAAAGAAAATTAAAAACTCATTAAAATGGCAAACTAAAGCAAAATTAGAAGTTTGAAAACAACGTCTCGGTTTACCTGTCTTAAAAATTTGAAATGCCCCAGCATGTTGCGATTGTCTCATGCTAAACCTATCTATAATGTACTTCATCTTTGGTAACTTGGTGTAACCGGGTTATTCCATATTTGTGATCATCTACGTTTAAATAAGTCCCAAGTGAATTTGGATTTTTATGTGGAAATTACTCCCGAATATTTTCGAATAAATGTAGGGAATCCCTGTTGGTTGTGAGAATTAAAAATTAGACGCAAATGTTTACTTAATAAATGTAATCATCCTTCTAGGATTTTTTATCACACATATCTAATTGATATTATACTAATAATAAATGTAATACATATATTAATAATATACTTATTACATTGATCCAAAAACCTTTCATCTTAATTTCTGTAAAAAATCAAGTGCTGCTTGACGATTTTTGAAGCTCTTTGCGTGATAGAGCAGCAACAATAAAAGGAGTATTAAATCAGTAGGTGGATGGGGATAATTGCTCCCAAAATATAAATCTCCACAATATAATCACTTTATTTTTTATACGTCTGTATATTTCTTTTCCATCTGCATTTTGCATCTCCTATGGTTAGTCCGAAAGATAGAATGGAAACGTACTCATGATACAAAGAACGCACGTAAAGATTTCGACCTTTTATTGTCGTTTTTAAGTATTTTTTTATTTTCTTCGCACGAAAATAAATCGAAGGAGTATCAACGTGTGTTTAATGTTTTCAAAGTCAACCCCACCAAAGAAACAAATGATCACTTTTTCGCTCAAATTATGGTGTTAGGTAGTCTTATCTCTTATTTCATTTTTGAGTCTTTCGATTTCATTTCCTTCGAAAATTTACGAGACGTTGGTAGAACTAAACACTGATGTACTTTCAAATATTTGAGCCAAAGCTGAAAAATCAAACTCAAAAACGTATTTCTCTTATTGAGCTGTTTTCAGTTTTTAAAGAACCATGTAAGCATTAAAAGTACCATATTTCCCGCCCTCATAAATTAAGGAGATAACTTCTGACCTCCTATTCTCGTCCCTCATAAATATCAGCTGTGGAGAAATGAAGTATATATGATTCCTCTGAACTCGGCGCTGGAATTTTATTTTCACGAAGGTTAGAGTTTGAGAGGTTTTACGGAAGAGAAACCTTGGAATTCATTAAGTAAAGAAAAAAGGTTTTTTAATTACACATAAGAACTCTTCCCTCAGTTAACTTACAGAAGTATTAACCTTACGTGATCGTATGTGATTTTAATGGACGGATGATTTTGCATTATTGAAAATTTATTGTGATTATTACAATTATTTACTGATAAAGAATCATCTCGTTTGTGGAGGATCCGGGTTTGACTCATGTTTACGTCAGGAATTTCGGTTTATTTGGAATTATCCTTTGTTTTTTTATCTTTCGACGCATAGTAACGAAATCTCCCGTGGTGCCCAATCTTCTACGCTTTTCTTGCAGCATTGCGTACTTGGGTTAGTCTTTTTCAAGTTGCACTCTTCTATTGTCCTTATCTATTCTATTCGTATTTATTTTCAATATGCCCTAAACTATGAAAATTAATCATAAAGATCGGTTGAAAACGGTAGGTGGATAGAGCTGCTCATGTGCTCTTGAGGACCTTTTATCACATCTTTTCTCATTCGGAATGTGACTTTACGACGTATCCTTTTCATTTTCATGTCCTCTTTAAGCTTCCCTTTCGTATATTCCTTTTTTTTACTTGATTTGCGGGTCTTCTTGTATCACTTTTTGAAAAGCATTTCTATTACGTATAAATGTCTGATGAATATCGAAAGCTTCAAGATCTAATTCGACCAATTTATGGGAAGCTGTTATAATTTTTTTGTTTCATAAAAATAAAACCGAAAAATCGCCGAAAAACAGCTTGGGACGGGTGAACGCGTCAGCACCGCAGATATTAAGAACTCAAGTTTAGCGGTCTCTCCGCCCTGTTATGTGTATAATTATGCAGAAAATAAATCACATAGTCGTAGTCGACGTAAGTTAAAACTTGCGGAAACTCTTTCCGAGAGTTTTATAGCGAGACCAAGTTCGCATATTTACGTCCATCTATTACGGAGAAAACGACGTTTTACGAAATCAATAAGGTCTTTTATCCTGTCATGGAAATAATCTGAAGACTTTAATTTTAGTCTAGAATGTGTATTTTAATATTGTGTTAAAATTTTGTTTCGATCGAATTTATATGTTTTGAGAAATAAAATTCCAAAGTCAGCACTCTGTGTTCAGTCAGCAGTGCTGCCGAAAGACGCACTTTTTTCGTTCGACCTGCGATAAAATGCCAACCAGATAGAAAATTATAGTTTTGAAGTGTGTTTAAACGCAGGATGAAACACACTGAAATTTGGTGAAACTTGTTTTTATTTGGAATCCCTATTCTAGTATTTATTCAACTCCAACCTCAGTATCAACATTAAATTTCCTACAGTAATATTTTAACCTCTTAATTTCCTTCCGAATCTTCGGAAATAAACCGATCTTTCGCAAGCTATGTTCTCAAATTGGTGGCTGCTTTTTGGAGAGCGATTCTTGAATCGAATTCGTAAGTGGTTTTCTTGGAATATTGCCGGTTACTTTGGTGCATTGGAATTACTGAGTGCGTGATAAGGACTTCTGAATAAGTACTAAAAGGAAAAAAGTGATTGGTATTTTTGCGAAATCATTTCATCTCTTTCTAATCGGAGATTTGGTCATTATTCGTGGGCTTTTAAGCCAAGAATTATGAGTTCAGTAACTGGTGAGCCGGGCCGAGCACAAGAAAAGCGTTCTCTCTGCCGATTTGTACTGCGCGCATTATCTCGTCGCCCGTAATTCGAAATGGGAAAGGGCGTGGCGGAAGGTGTGACCTCTCAGGGCCAAGCGAAGATGGGAGCGAGATAGGCCTCGGTTGCAGAAGAGCATTGCACTTGGAACGTTTCATAAATCGCTTTCTTCTGGCGTCTAAGAGAGGTGTTCAAGAAGGTTCCCGGATTTAAGCTCGAACGTGGCTGGGATGAGTTCAAGCGATATTGTCGTGCAGTATTTATTGGTGAAAAACCTTTAGAAATTTAAGTGCTCTGTTTTGAGAGGTAAATTTTGCTCTTTTCGATTGTGGAACGTCGCTCTTATTTCTTTGAACGGGAGTCAACAATTACATCCGTTTTAAATAAAATTAATATGTCAAAGCGTGTCATTCACAGAATCCAACACACATCTTAGAAGAAAAATATTTCGTAATTTCCACAGCAGAATTTTATTTGACTAGTTTCTTCGACGAGTTGACATCTTGAAGTGGTCAACGAATTGATATCTCCACCTGAAGATGTCAACTCGTTGAAAATTCAAATAAAAATCTGCTGTGGAAACTGCGAAGTGTTTTTTCTTTTAAGTTGTAGACGTATGTCCGTTTCAGTAATTTGGACTATCACAGAAACCAAAGACGATCTCAATCGTCCATGCCCTAGCCCGGGATAACTCTGTTAGCTGGGATTCGAACCCGGAACCTCCATGATAGAAAGCTAGCGAAATAACCATTCTTCCTCCGAGGTCGGCATTTTTTGATCGCACAACGCTTTCTTAAGCAAAGAAAAAGAATCTGTTGTACATTCGAGATTTTGTTTCTCCGCTCTGAAGAAAGTCATCTAGATTTAGAATAGAAAATAAGGTAACTGTTTACTCTGGATTACAAAAGAAATATCGAAATTTTCGACGACCGTGTATTGGTGTTACTATTGTCATGAAGATATCGGAAATATTAATTATATTGCTTGTTATTTTCTTATTTTTATTTACTGAAATTATTTGTGTACATTTCGCAATAATTCATTTATTCCCTGAGCGGTTTTGAACCTCATTGTTATTTTTTATCTCTTAATTTATGAGGCACCGATTTTCAATTTTTTTCTCTTTCGCGAGATTACTTTCCGTTTTCATCTTTTCGTATCTTCCTTATTTCTCTCTCTCCTTTTAGTTTTCGATTAAAAATCCTTTCCTAATAATTTTTGTCAATAGTTTTTCCATACTCAGAGATCGAATTCCGATATTGAAAATGAACATTGCTCGCTACATTTTTTAAGACAACTTATCTTGCTGAAATGTTCTTTAAGATGTCTGTCCAGTTCAATTCTTTCTGATGTTAAATACCGCATATCTCTTATTGATTATCAGTGTTAGAGTCGGTGAAATAACTAACTTAAAGAATGAACAAAATTTTGCTCACGTTTCCCTCTTCAGAGGCTTAGCAGAATATATTACAGTTTTCTCTTCGGATTTAGGATATTTCTTCTTTTATTTGCCATGTTTTTCAGCACAATTTGTCTCTTGTCTCTCGGGAAACCGTTGAATAGATGACTTAGAACTGAAATTTCTATTTTCTCTTCTTTAACCATCAGTTCTTGATTTCTGTTTCCATATTACAAATGTATTGACTTCCCTTCTCGTTTATTATTATCTCTTCCTTTTGCACGTGCAATTCAACGTAGCTACGTAGCAACGTATTTGAAGCAAAATCGGCACAAAAAATTATGGCTCGAAAAAAAGTTAAAGTTTGACATTTTATATCTTATGAACTAAACATACAATAAACACAAAACTTTGTGCTTTATAACTACTGTATACAAAGTGTTGGAATAAAAAGTTTCATTTTCTTGATGTCGCCCGTTATTTTAAAAATTAAGTGCAAATATTGTGATTTTCGTTACGACGCCGAAAATAGGGTATATTCAGCTCACATTTACAAAAAAAGACCCTCTCGAAACTTTTCCGAATTATTTTTAAAAGAAAGTGCATGCTTTTGTCTCTTTAAAAACCTAATTCTGGCTTTTCATCGCGGGCGTATAAGGACCGAGAAATCGGGATGAACATGAAGTTACCTCCGACCGAAAAGTGTGGCGCGAAAAAAATTTTCAAGTTTAGCATTTTATATCTCTGCAAATAAACATAAGAATAACGCGATACTTCGCATTTTATAACTACTTAATACGAAGTGTTCGAATAAAAATTTTCACTTACCTAACGCTTTCCGTTGGTTTTATATTTGACTGTAAATATTACGAATTTCGTTACGACGCCGAAAATAGGGTATATTCAGCTAACGTTTACGAAAAATTACCTTCTCGAAACTTTTTCGAATTGCTTTTATAAGAAAGAGGATGCTTTTATGCCTCTAATAAGCTACTTCTGGTTTTTCATCGCGGGAATATAAGGCCCGAGAAATCGGAATTAAAGTGAAGTTACCTCCGCCCAAAAATTGTGGCGCGAAAAAATTAAAGTTTTGCATTTTATATCCCAGCAAATTAGCATAACATCAACGCGTTATTTTGTGCCTAATAACTTCTTAATACGAAGTATACGAATAGAAAGTTTCACTTTCCGAATGCTTTCCGTTGGTTTTATATTTGACTGTAAATATTACGAATTTCGTTACGACGCCGAAAATAGGGCATATTCAGCTAACGTTTATGAAAAAGGACCTTCTCGAACCTTTTTCGAATTGCTTTTATAAGAAAGAGAATGCTTTTATGCCTCTAATAAGCTACTTCTGGTGTTTCATAGCGGGAATATAAGGCCCGAGAAATCGGAATTAAAGTGAAGTTACCTCCGCCCAAAAATTGTGGCGCGAAAAAATTAAAGTTTTGCATTTTATATCCCAGCAAATTAGCATAACATCAACACGTTATTTTGTGCCTAATAACTTCTTAATACGAAGTATACGAATAGAAAGTTTCACTTTCCGAATGCTTTCCGTTGGTTTTATATTTGACTGTAAATATTACGAATTTCGTTACGACGCCGAAAATAGGACATTTTCAGGTCACATTTACAAAACAAGACCCTCTCGTAGCTCTTTCTTATTTTCTTTATATAAAAGAGCATAGCAAAGAAATCATAGCAAAGAATGGCCCTGTCCCCAATAAAAAATATATAAATATGAATTCTATTCATTAATGATTGTTTTATTAATGACAAAAATCCAACAAAATTAAATAATAAAATTAACAGTCTCAGGAGACGTCTTGTGGAAATCCATCACGTAGTAATAAATAAGATTTGTACTTTTTTCACAAAAAATATATTTAAAGAATAAACGCATCTGGTCATTATGATGACGGTCATTAAACCAATCATCTGGTCCTTATGATGACGATTACTCGTCGAAACCTGGTCGTGTTTATTCTTTAAATATAATTTTTCTGGAAAAAGTACAAATATTATTTATTTTTACAAAATTACATAAATTGGGTCTCCGCCTCTATGGTAAAAGACCGTCGCAGGTCTTTTTTTTATTTCATGAATTATTGTACTCTTTAGAGAAAAAGTTCGCTATCCCGGGTAGGGTAGGATACTTGGCCAACTTTGCGATGATTGCTACGCATTTGTTTTTTATTCTGGTCGCTTAAGTAACCTACGATTTTAGTAATTCAACAATTAGTTGTTAGGACTTAGGTGGCCATTTCCCTCTCCCTCTCTAATCTGTGTATTTCTTCGTAATTAGAAATTGTATGTTCTTTTACGTAAGTAGGGTCTACTTTCAATCACTTCCTAAGTTAACACATTTGCTACTTTGGTGGTGTAACAGCTGATAAGCTAAAGAGAAATAATAATACTGTTATTATTAATAACTCCTTTGAGATTAGAATGAGCTAGTGTGTGTACCGTTTTTTTTTTGCCGAAATATATTCTCAGGGAACTGTTATTTCGTGTGGGTATGCGAAAATATTTTTGTATTAGAAGTGTCACGTGCAACGCCCTTATTCGAGTTGCTCTCTTTTGTATCTCTCCGTGACATGCACTCCCGCCGCTTGTTCTCTTCGACGTCATTTGTTTGTGCTGAGGAATCCATGGCGGTGGATGACGTCGACGAACAAGTAATTGATGACGTTCCGACTGCAAAAGATTTATGACTCAAATAAATGGAGGGGTCGGAAAAGGGGAAGCACACAAAAACGTTTTCCATTGGATGGAGTCGACTATCTTGTTTTTATTTTATCAACTAATTAATTGACGACCTTAAATCAAGGGAAAGACAGAATAATAAGCACTCTTATTTCTCTATTTTCTGCAGCATTTAGAGAAAATTCCGTTTGAATTCTGTTTTGCCGAGGGGGGCATTTCAGAGGACATTCATTTAACTCTTATTCGTGTCAATTATGAGACGTATTTTGAGACGCCCTGTAATTTAGGACTCCATTAGTCATCATCTGAATGCTCTCTGAAAGAGGAACTTAAATCACTTTTGTATTCACGAACATGTCTTTGCTGTTTACAAGAAGAGAAAAAGAACGGAAAAGTGCATGGCGAACAATTAGGGCGAGGTCAATTATGTTAATTATAACACAGGAAAAGAGGAGAGAGTAAAATTGAAATAATCTGGTTAATGTGATTCAGTAAACATCTGGTGTTTGGTACAATGCAAATCATGTGTATTGGCGTTAAGAATATTTTATGAACTGTGGAAGGAAATAATCGTCGATAAATCGTTTTATTTTTGAAGTATACTTTGAGATTTATTGGCTCGTTTAATGTTGTTTTAGAAAATTTGCATGTCCAGTATCCTATGTATAATTCTGCACGCGATCATTCTCTAGATCCTCCACGTAAAGTCTTCAAAGAATTTCGTGATATAAACGGTTGTTGTGGTCGTTGTAAACCATTTGGCATAATAATATGCTCAAAAACAAGTCCGCCGTTTTGCTGTGTAAGTGCGTGCCTGTTTTCAATTTTGAAACGAAAAATTGTAAAATATCGGGGAAATGTTCGTGAGATTTCGTTCTATTTTATCCTATAAATTTTCTCTGACTTTCTTGAACTGTATTGTTTTGATTAAACAATTTGAGAGGAAAATTTTAAAGAACCATTTATGTATTTTCGGCAACTATTGTATCAGTTGTGTATGTCAGATATTGCATTGTTATGTATGTCAGATACTTTTGGTTTCACTGTACATCAATGAAAAGATGCGTGATCAAGCGTAGTGAAGTGATACCGGGCGTTGGTTAATCAATGGAGATCCCAAATTAAGAACGCAAATTAAAGATCAGCCAACTTTAATTTCGTGCATCCCTGACGAACGACAAAGAAATATAAATCAGAGTGAATTTCCCTCCCAATATATCCCCATTCTTTCTGTCAGCCACCGAAATGGATTGATAAATCGACCCGGCCTCTGTCTTTCTTAGCCCACGCATAATACAGTCGACTGATTGATGACCTCTCCTCCATTGGGTTGTGGGCGACTCCTCCTCAGATGTCCTCCTCCAAATCTGCTGCTTTGAGAGCTCTAATGGCCCTCCAAGCATGGACATCCATCCGCTTGTTTTCGCACCTCTTTCTGAAGCGATTGAAAGGACACCTCTCGGAAACCTTCCGAAACGACACCCACTCCTCCATTCACTCGCTATTGTCCGTCATCCATCTTAGCGAAACAAGCGGCTCGCCACCTTCTCCACATCCCATTGTATGAGGTTATAAGTTGCCTGAGAAAGTAAGTTGGGTTGACGGGGAAACAAACGAGGAGGTGCGAAAGATGATGGGACAGGAAAGGGATTTGATTAAGGAAATAAAAATAGGTGTCAGAAGATGAGGGTGGGTCACATATTGAGTGGGATGGAATGTTGAAGTTTTGCTGGAGGAGGGGTGCTGGAGACATAAGGAAATAATATTATATGGAAATTGTGTTTCTCTATTTTTTCTCAATCCCAGGTTACTGCACCAGATTCCGCATTTTAAAATTTTTCCTGTTAGATCTATTTTATTTATATGATTGATCTATTTCATCCATCTAAAGAATGATTCTTTTCGATACCTCCAGAAACTCCCGTCTTTTCCTATTTTTTGAGTCAATAGCACCCTTACTCCCCTTCCTTGTCTGCTTTTCATGGATAAGTCTTCTGTTTGGCATTTCCCTTCTTTTCCTGGCATATTTCCTTTCAGTTAATTTTTGTCTTTATCCTTGGACTAAAGACTTCCCTTTTCTTCACCTCACTTACCTGTTTGATCTCTTCACTTACCTCCTTCAGTACTTTAACATTTTTTTTTCAGTCTTCTAGTATATCGTGGGTATCCTGTATTGAAACGAATACGTTTGAATAATTGAAATAATATACACTTAAAAATATCTCTATATAGCGGGAAGAATTAAAGGCGGGACGGATAGGGAATGAGTTGCGTAAGAAAGTGATCTAAGGCATAGAAGAGGCAATGAGTATGATCAGGTAAAAGTTGTTGAATGTTTAAAGCGGGTTATTGTGAAGAAGTAAAGGAAAAGCATGATGGAATAGGTATAGGTCTTGTTAATCTAAACTTTATCATCGTTCTTTCTTGAGCAACACCAAATGCTATCAGCTCTATCTGAGAGGTAAACTTTGCTAGTGAGATATTATTCTTTCGTGAAACTATGAATTACGTATGAACTCTACGTATCATTGTTCGATTCTACAACAAACATTCGGAGGAGAAAAATTGTTTATTTCATATGATTTCATCAATGGTGACAGTCGAGTAAGGAAATATTACTAGTGTAATACCCGCATCCTATAAATTCATACCTCTTCCACATGTCCGCTTTTTAAATCCGATTGTACTTAATTTTAATTTTTTAATCCACAATAATACACGCTAATACCGTACATAAAGGTGTTAATTAGGGAATTTAATGCTCATTTTGCTATCGAAAGGCTTCTGGGTCTATGTTAAACATCATTCGTAACACTATTGCTGCAGAATAAAGGGAACAAATAATTTACGTTTGAATAAATCTCTTTAATTGTTAAACTTGCAGCTTATATTTCACAACCACGTGTTTACCTGTGAATGTTTAAGTTTCAAGTCAAGTGAAACATGGTGTATTCTATCCTAACTGTTATGCTCTTGAGGTTTGTCGTAATTGTTTCAATGGCGTCTATGTAGTATCCATATAAGTTGTAGTACTTTATTCATAATGATTCAGTCATTTATACAATTACTGTTTTCAGTTATTTCTTTCTATATTCTCGGAAATTGCTAAAAACTGACTGCCGTAAGCTTAATTAGCTTCAGTTTAGCAAACAAAAGGTGGGAAACATTTTGGTCGTGAAGTAAACTAAACAAAATCAAAGAACATCCAGTTGGTTACACAAGGATTGAGGTAAAGGTGTTAACTTGGCACATTGAAGTTGTGCGACTAAATCCCAAGGAATAACAAGTGTGAAAATTAGTCACGGTAGTTCAGTGGTTAGAATACCTGCCCGGAAAGTGGGAGTTCGAGTCCCAGTCATGTCACTATTTTTCACACTTGTTATTCCTTCAGTTGGTCACATTTCACTGGATTTTTTATTAAAAGCATTGCCGTATTCATACAACATGTAACGCAATGAAAATAAGTTGTAGCTGAATATAGATGTCCTTTATCACGAGTATTATGGAAAACGTTGTCGTGACTCCAATTCGGTAGGTGAGTTCTTCTGGCTAATCTTGGAAAGCGATATTTAGTGGAACTCCATCTTCAAAATAGCATACAATGATCCAAAATAACATACAATTTCCACAACGGTGTGGAAAAGTACAAATATAATCATTGTCTGTTATTTTTACTTCTGGTTAAACCGAGTTCGGTATTAAATAATAATTCTGGTCTTATCTTCGTTCACTCGCCTTAATTGACCTAGATTGATTCCTCTTAGTTAAGAATAGTATCATGTGTATTCTCAGAAAATAACGTACCTATCTCTTTTGGCATTTTTTGTTTACATTTTACTCTGACGCAATGGATTTCACTCCTCTTTTGTTCCTAAATAACTTTCCAAACCGTGGAGCTCGTTTGTGAACGTAAACGATTTATGAAGACGTATGGAATGGCTCTCGAGTTAATTGATGGACGTTGCATTTGGCGATAGGGTCGTACACAGGATTCATGCCAATGATGCAATCCCTGGAATACGAGGTTTATTTATCGAAGGAAAAACTCGGAATGAAATCATAACATTCCCTTCAATTCTGGAGTTTACGTAATATAATTGTGTTAAAAGAACTAGACAACGTTTATCTCTTGTAATCCAATTTCTGTTTTGTATATGTGTTACATTCCGGATTATTAATTATCTCGTGTTGGTTCATTATTACGAACAGCATAACCAGAGGTCTTTGCCGGAAATTGTTGATGATACAACGAAAATAAATAATTCCACTGCAGATAACAATGGTATGAATCTTTCCATACCTCTATAAAACAGAGATGCGTCGTGTTTAATTTTCAGAAATAGCAGAGGCGATGTATCTTTTTCTATCAATTACGTAATAGATTTTCTTGGTTTAATTGTATTCCAAAGGAAGCCGTAATAGCCCAATAGCATTTGCGGGAAAGGTTTCCTGGAACTTGCACATTTCCTCCAGAATTAATCATTCGTATCTGATGATACAATGATTGATTATATGGATCATTCTGTTTAGAAAAAAGTGATGCTTAGGAGATTGATGTGCTATTCTAATTGGCGCAAAAGAACTGGTGAGTCATTAGAAAGATGAATTATTTTTTATTTTAATTCATTTCACTCCCGGAAATTTTATTTATTAGGTCTATTAAGATGTAGCCAATTTTCCAAAATTTTTCTGTATGATTTGTTTCATTCTATATTCCTTCTCGTATTTTTATAATCCTGTATTTAATATTTATCCTCCGAGCGCTTTTGATTATCATTTTGATGGAAAACCTATATCCGTTAACCTTATCGGCCTTCTTCTGTCATGACTGCTGACAAACTTTAGCCCTCCTAATATTCTACTAATATATTATAAGCGTTATTCTTGAAGATTTTAGAATTAAATTGTTAGAAAATTTATAAAAATCAAGTGATATATCTACTTCTTCATAGTTAAGTTCATTAAGTTCAATTTCCTAAGTGATATTCTAACGTTCAGCGTGTTGTTAATATCTTTAAGGTTTGTCCCCAAACAAAAATTCTGAATGCGTCCATGCTCTGGAATACCCTTTTTCTATTAAAAATCCGAATTCCATTGTATATAGTAAATTCTCCCTGGTTTTCTAATCGATGAAAAGAGCTTTTCAACCCTCTCATTTATCTGTATTCCTAACTCACCGTCAAAAATCCATTGTGACATATTTACCTTCGCTAAATTGCTCGAAATCTTGAGAAAAAAGGTCTAAAACACGTGTGATAATGTCTTCTATACGTTGGAAACGGTTATTTTTCTTGTTAAAACTGGAGTATTAAAGCCGAACCTTGCCTGTCTTTATGCACTGTTAACAAATATTTGTCTCTAACCCTACTGACTCACCGTTGCTTGGGGTGATGGATATCTGTGGACGTTGTCTCTCGCATGGACATAATAGTCGTTCATCGACAGCCATTTAGAGAAGAGAGGAGTCATGGCAATGTCTTGAACAGCTACGCCTTCGCAAACAACAGTCAGCAAGATTTTCCGAATCAGCTTGCATCTGTGCAGCGGTCGTCAGATTCCGTACCGTGACTCATCTTGCCCTTCTGCGTATTCCAATCTCGTCCTCCCGATGGATCCCCGCCCTCCATTGTCCCTTTATTCCCAAACACCCCGAGGGGACTCCACACATCGCACCCCTCAGCGCTCGAATGGATTGTGATTGCGGAAAAAATTCCATCTCCAAATGTTTTGATGTACTTCCATGTCGTGTGGGTTTATAAATCTGGAAAAAGCGAATGGCGTCATTCTTCATATTTATATTGAAATCGAACTTGAAATATCTTATAATAGAAGCTGCATTTCCCCTTCAGTACGGGATCGGTTCTATCCCTTGCTAGAGCTTCTCTAGGAGTTTACAAAAACCCGTTTACGGAATTCGTTTATAGAGATTTGATTCTTTCTAGATACCAGAACAATTGTGCCCCGAAACTGCGCCCCTCGAGCTTGAGTATTCCGTTTTTAGTGGTAAATAAGAGAATGTGTTAACGCAAGTGGTAGGAAGAAGGGGTAAATATATACAACCCAACGCAACCATTAGATCAGTTGGAATTTCCCCTCTTATATTACGAAATGAATTAAATACATTTCATAATTTTACTGTATTCAAATGCGATTTGATTAATACGTTCAAGAGTAGTTTTTTACTTATCTTACCATCGATTTACGAGTAAGATTTCGGTTCCGTATACCCCAAAATATTCATTATATTGCTCAAAGAAGCAGGTTGGGAATCCTTGAAAGATAAGAGATTGGAAGTTAGCCTGCAGTTGCTTGATACATTCAGAGAAAGCACACTTGCGGCAGACCTAATCGTATTATATGGACCCCTGCTACTTCAGCCGATCCGACAATGAGCATAAAATAAGAGGAAATAGATGCGAGGACTACGTAGTCGTTTAGGGATTAGTTCTTTTTGTGAACGATACGTGACAACAATAAGCTAAAGATGTATCTTATAAGCTTGGCCTCTTAAACGCTTAAAGGCGGCTTGCAGGGTTTTAATGTAGATGTAAAAGAATCTGCAGTGGTGCATTAGAGTTAACCGTTTTCCATTGGGAGTAACAACATTTTCAAAATGAGAACCTATCGAGACTAGTTGCCACTTTATTTTTCGTGAGACTCCGCAGTCTGGGACGTAATTGTTCTATGTTGCTCCTCGACATATTTATTTTGTTGGCGAGCGCGAATCTCAGAAAACCAAGCAATTTCTCAGTTAGTCAGATAGCATTCGGTGATGCTCAAGAGAGAATGATGATATTCAAACAGATTAGCGGTTCTACGCTGCTTTAAGTCTGCCTTCAGAACATACATAAATGCTTATGCCAGAAAAAGAGATGAAAATACAGTAAATATAGCTATGTATGGACGCAATTTACGCAAAATATCGTTATAAATTGAAGCGGCTTAAATGTAAGCGCCATTGCCGTTTTAATGTTAGCAAAGACATGAGCTTGGATTCACAGCTAAAGACGTCGACATATCGTAAGTCTAATATGACCGCGTTAAGTATCAAACGAAGAATGTCGGTCTTTTAATCTCATTTAAAATTATGGAAGAATACTCGGAGGAATTAAATATCCTAACTAGTCGCGTCCGTGCTTGAATTTCGTGATTATCGTCCAAAATTCTACCATATCTTGATGAATGGAATAATTTTTGTATTTCAGTACAGGATCGGTGAGAGTTTATCTTTCATATACTTTAGCCGTGTAAGAAAAGAAAATCGAAACACGACTGTTAATGGATTAGAGGTTTAAAACACTCTTAGAGCAGTTCGCGCCTTTTCCTCTGAGACCTGAACAGGGACCAAAGGAATGTGATTCCTAGAATTTTTTCCGATTTTGGTCTCAGAGGGTAAGGCGCGAACCGCCGGCGAAACTGCCCTTAGAGCGTCTTAAGCCACTAATACTTTAAATCTGTTGTTCTGGCTTTGATAATATGAAAGATTAGGAGGTAAGAGTACGGATGCCAAGTTCTGGGATTGCTTCAACGATTATTATCCGGGTTAAGCTGGTTATTTGTCTTGTATATTCTCAATACCTGCCCTTTCATTTCCTCTCCACTCCTCTTTTCATAAATTCTCTTTTATCGCTAAAACGCACATCTCTTCTCTTTAGCATATCATTCGCAACATCCTTCCAGCTATTCCGGTTTTCTCGGTCTTCCACACTCTCCTCACACACAATTTTAATCATTCTGCCTTTGTGTCATTCCGCCACGTGTGAACATCTTTCAACAGTGAATCGCTTTCTTAATGCACAAAACGTCGTCCCAGTGATATTTATAGGCAGATTTCATCTGTGAACGGAGAATGCTCATTTAAAGGAATCTTTTGTAAAGCCGCATGTTCTATGCGTTGTGCAGTTTCTTCACGACATCGTTCGCCCTCACACTGCAGCCTGTCCGCTGACTCTGGTTCAGCATTATTGGTGGAGAGTTCTGTATAATCGACCGTAGAGCCCGGATTTGTCACCGAACGGTTGATTCCTCATCTGAAGTCAATTTTGGGTGGAAGATGCTTTCACAATGACGAGAAACTAGTGACAGACGTAAGAAATGGTTCAATGAAGTGGCGACAGATTTCTACGATGAAGACATACAAAACATCATTGTACATTACATTGTACATACGGGACGAAAAATGCCTAAATGACGGTGGCGGTTACACAGTCTGTCCAGAAGGAAAGGTGAATTATGAAAAATAAAAGACAATATCAATTTTTATTTACGCTAGTTTTTATTCAAAATAGACTTTTGTGAGTGAACACAGCACTGGAAGTGATTGTAAAATATTTTGAAGCACTTCTGAAACTTATTCTTTGGAATTGCTTCGAGAATCGTGGTCGTGGTCTTCTGCCTGTCGTTGAACATTTTCTTCAATGCGAACTGTCAATGATGGTCCTGGCCGTGAATGACCTTCAGTGTTTTCTCTACCATCACGGCATCTTAAATACAACTAAAAAACGTTTTTTCGACTCATTGCTTCATTAGTTGTTGTAGTTAGTTGCATGGAAATGAAACCAGTTACCTTTCCCACTGGATAAACTGTGTATGTTGAAAGAGGAGCAAAGATATTATGTATCTATTGTGCAAAATAAGTACTAATCCTTAAAAGTTTTTAAAACACTCCTATGTCTATGTCGGCAGGCGGAACTCACGTTTAGAGACAAACTGGAAGCTCTGGATTACCGAATTCTGGGAAAATCCCAATGCGCATTTCAGAGACAATGTCTCTATTATCATAAGGGCTCCTCGAAAGAATTTTCCCCTCTATCGAGGAGCCCGTGATAATGGAGGCATTTTCTCTGAAATGCGCTTAAGGCTTATGGAGTGTTTTAAAGCTTCTAATTCAGTAACAGCCGTGTTCTAACTTTCTTTTCTTTTACTTTTCCTCTGCCAAAATTTTTTCCTTAACTGTAAAAGGATAGGACTTCCCGAATGACCCACGTAATTCGTATTCCAGATGAGACCCAAAAATCGGATTTCTTGCAGTCTCGGGATTGTCTGTAGTGTTTCTAAAAGTTTCGCATAATGTTCACGCAAACCTTCGGGTGGATCTGTTTCTCATAGTCCGTATGTGTTGACATCTCGCAATTTCCCTGTCGGCATTTCTCTGAAGTGTACTCCCCATTTTCTTCGATTTCCGCTCTCTTCCAAAATCAAGAGGCCAGGAACCAATCTTTCTAAAATCTCCAACGTCTTCTCCGCGGAAAAGTCCTTGATTCTCACTTAAATATTAATTTATGGACGCACAGATGTTTAATACTGCACCGAAGTCTCCGAATCTGTGCTGTCTAAGCTGTTAGTATTGGCATCTCTTGAGTAGATCGTATCTCCGAGTTCCTTAGAAATTTACAGAAATAGTGAATGATTTGAGAAGAGATTGAAAATCATCACTATATTTCGCAATGGAGCTTTACTATTTTAAGTTATTACGTTTTCTGCTTTACTAGGATGTCAAATCGAGTTCGTAATGTTCGTTATGCGTACAATGCTCTCTCATTTTATCCCTCGTCCTTTGTTTTGTTCATAAGTTCATCTATTTTATTCAAAAGTAAATTTTACGCGTGTGATTTTCAGCAACAGATTATAAATTTCATGACTTCTGTGTGGGTGTATTTTTGTAAAAATCGATCAGATTTATGGGAGATTTGTAAACTTAATTTGCTGAATTTGCAAGAAAGATAATTAAATTTTAGACTTTAACTTTTGAAATTTTAATCATTAATTTTTGGCTGTTCCCACAAACATCTAGCCTTCCCAAAACAGGGATGTATCACTAGCTAATGCAGATTCCCCAGCGAGAAAAAAAAAACCGTTTCGCAGGGAGTAAACCTAGGAACTTTGCTTTGAAAGGCTAGAATGCTACACATTCTACCACCGAGGCCGGAAAAGTAACATACTCGTAGATTAATGGTTGCGCAAGCTTTGTGTATTCCATTCTTTTCATTACTTCTTCGTTTAAAGTAACGTTTTTTTTTTGCATTTGACATGAATCCCAAACACTAATAATGTGCAATATGTAAAGGATGTAAATGTGTCAGTAAAATTTAGTGTCAAGTTTTTCTGCTCCTTTAAATTAAGGTTCATTTTAATACAAGTGAATATTATTCACGTACTCATCGAAAGAACTAGAATTGCTTGAAATTATCTGAAATTTTATGAACTAATCACACTCCTTAACTAGTTCTGGCTACTGTTGAGAAAAAAGCCATGTTTTTATGACGAAGTTGAGTTTCCTCCGAGAAATGGTGCCAAAGTGGAAAAGAATAAAAAATATATCGTTTAGCATAATATACAGAATAAAAGTATTTTATTGGTTGTTTTAAATTTCATTTCTATCTCAATCTATGCTTATTTACTGCTGAAGTATAAAAATAGATATTTTCGAGAAATTTCCGATTAACTCACTCACCATTATTGAAAATCTAATTCGTGGTTAGATAGCATCTCCCTCACTGTGCACAACATTTCCTCATTTCTTTCCGCTTCATCTTCACTCCATCTCTGCTTCTCGTCATTCTATAGCCTCCATTTTTTTGCCACTTTCCCTTTCTGCTTATCTTCAAGTGCTGCCCTCTTTCGGTGGCGCGTGGACACGCAAATGGACGCATGAGAGCCTCTCATTCTTGAGACGCGCGGCGTCGTTGAGTGGAATTTTGGGGAAACACGGTTGCATGCACAGCACGCCAATGTGCCGATATCAGCGCCTCGACCATACCGTAGTATTTGATTTTGTATTTCGAAAGGAAAACGAATCCTAAGAATCCATAGGTTTCCCATAGTGTACTTAATATAGCTGAAATTACTTGTATAGCAGAAATGCAGTGACACTTGTAGAAAGTTTGGTTTTGTAATTTTACATTTTGTAATATATATTAATTGTTACGTCTCCTAAAATTTCAGTTGCCCGTGTGGCGGTTTTTCGCTATATATAGCGGCTTCATTTTTCTTCAGTTATCAGTTAGCTGGATATTTAGTTGATGAAAGATTTAGCTCGATATTTAGTTGATAATTCATATAATATATCTAATTCATGTCATACCTGGCTCGATGTTACATCTATGCAAGTAAATTCAAGCTATTATAGTTTTAATCACTGAATAATGAATATAATTCTTTTCCGTTTAGCGACTTTTCGGCCCTGTTTTAGGGCGTATCGAGTGACTGTATCAAAAAGAGATTGTTCTCTCAAAAACGAAAAATGTCTCTGGTTGCAAGTCTTAGAGAAATATCTTTTCATTTTCAATAGTGATAACATACATCCTGTTAATTATCGCGTTTTGAGTGTGAAAAATCTGTTAAGGTTTCATTACCTTGTCACTTGGCAAACTTGCGGTGTACAAGAAATATGAGATAATGATTTGACATTGCTCTTATTACAACTCCTCAGTAACAGCGAGTTAACCTTATAGCCCTCCATCAAAATATTAGAACCATGTTTAAAAGAGTAAGAAATGGCTAATAATTTGCGGAACTAGCGAACACACAATCGAATAGGAATGATCTGGTTCCGCAGCTGCACTCTTCACAATACAACCAATTAATTTCGCTAAATTGCTCAAATGGTTAGCGTCCCATTACAGAACGATTAGCTGGGACACGTTTGTATTGTATTGAATCTTCAATGTATTGTCTGAATGGCTCAGTAATTGGCATCAGAGTTCGTTTCTTGGAGAGATCCCAGAACTGTGGCAGGAGATTATCGTTGAGTGAAGGTAAAAACCTTTGTGTAACTATAAGCAATAGTTCATAACTATAAGCAATAGTTAATAACTAGAAACCCTATTATCCCGTAATGAAGGAATTTTTTCTTCGAGTAATACTGAGAAATGGATAACTAGAAAGGGGAAACATTACGAGAGAAGCTCCATTAATTTTCTATAAAATTATGGTAGCAACTGTTTATATATAAAAGGATATATGATAAGGATAAAGGAGAAATAGGTCGAAAGTATGTTTGTAGGAAAGACAGTACACAAAGCTGCACCTATACATTTTTAACCTAATTGTTCTACTTCGTTTCATTTAATTTTTGTGCTGTTTCATTACTTTTATTACCTCCGTTTTTCGCTAAATCTGGCTTTGTTGGGTTGGCTTGCTAGTTTTATAATATTAATAAATTAAAACCTAGATTGCCTATAGAAAGGTTTTCGAAAACCGCCTAACACACTTATCCAGTTCATCTGATTTTATCACACTGCGGTTTAATCGATCTGTACCTATTTTTTATTTATGAATTCGCAGAAAATTACGGAATCATAAACGCATTACTTTAGTGGTCCTTAATCGTAACAGTCGTAGTTCATAAGATTCCAATTGAGGATTTTCCCATAATGGTTGGGAGTGATTACTTTTCGGCCTCTCAACTCGTAAATGTCAAATTATGTGGTAAAATGTGTAAACTAAGGAAGTTTAAGTAATCTTAGTTAGATTCTGCAAAAATGTTTCGCAGATTTGGGAGCCAACCCTTGCGCGCCCTCAGCCATTTCCAGAGGCTATTTTTTCTAAAAGTCATTCTCGATTCAGAATGGCCGTTAATAAAAATGAGTGCTCCGTTTAATTTTTCCCGTTGGCGTCCGTGTAAGGGAGAAATAAAAGGACACCTGTGACGTAAAAACAACGGGCGATAAATCGCAGCGCCGCTCTCGGGAAGAGCAGTAATTATATCTCCGCCCACAGTTCGCGCTTCGCCGCTCTTTTTTTATTCAACTCTTTTATGTACGCGGGGAACTCGTTAACTTCGCCAATAGAAGAGTCTCTTGAAAATTCCCATATGTCTGTAATTTATGTAGCGATTCTATCTCTTTCTGGTTTCTTAGCGCCGTTAACCGGTCTCTCTTCCTAGGCGTCCTGCTTTCGAATACCATTGGAGACAAGAAATCCTACTTCTCTTCTAAGCCAAAAACATAAACCACGCGGGACCGTTTTACGCTTCAGGACGAAGTTCGTTGAATATACGTCCTCATAGCCATATGGCAGTCTAAATCAACGCACTGCTCGTTTTCTTGCACTCTTTTGAAATGTTCATGTCCATTGCAGTTCCGAACTGAAATTCCGGAATCATATTTTGTTCTGTCCCTTGTTCTTTGTTCCGTACACGTATGACTTGAGCTCCCAGATAGCCAAGTGGGCAACGCGTTCGACTTTGGCGAAAGCGCTCCCGGGTTCGATTCCCGTTGGGGGCTCACGTGCGAAATGACCTTAGCTGTCGAAGCACTTTTAACAATACTACTACTACTACTACGTATGACTTTATTGCGTTTATCAAGGCACATATTAGTCGCGCGAAAAGCTGCTGGAACTACTATCATTGTTGTCTGTACAAAGCTATTGTTTCGTCTCATTGTCGAGGGCCCGTATTAGACTTTTCATTATTAGTATTTAATTATGAATTTTCTATGATACTTGCAACAATGCTGCACTACAATAGTATTCGGTTCATTTCAGTTTGATATCATCTCGGAAGCACGGTGCTTCGAGGAACTTCTTTAGCCTTTCTCGCTGTCATATTTTACAAAATTATTTTTTTATGTACTTTATTTCCTTGGGATTCCTTAAGAAATTCTTTAGCTATTTCCGCTCTCCGACTTTTGTTTTATCCCTGCCTCTCACGCCATGAAAATATCTCTATACTTAACCAGGACTGCAATTGCTCATGATATTTAATTGGACTTCTTGGGTACTTTACGAAGAAATTTTATAATGAATTTGCGTATAATTTCCTTATATCTTAAGGTTCTTATAGAATGATGGCATTAAAGGGCGACAGGACACTTCCAAGGAATTAACTGCTCGTATTTTTAGCTAGATATGCGTAACTGTCAACTTTTGGGAGGTTAAATATAATTTGAAATGTTTATAGTTTCATAATAGCGGAAATTACGAGGTATAATCAACGTTTCCACCTGCTTCTCATCGATCAAAGTGTGATACTTTATTTCACATTCTGTCATACGATGAGTGGTTGATGGTTAACTGCACAAGGGACGTTCAGAAAGCTCATGGCATCAATATTTAAACATTTTATGTTAATTAGTGTCGAGTTAAAAGAAAACCCGAGTTTATCGAGTATTATTGTTGCAAGTGTATACTGAAATATTTCAACAATTTGAATTCGCGACAATCAGAAG
Organism: Ladona fulva; assembly: GCA_000376725.2. Lineage (NCBI taxonomy): Eukaryota > Metazoa > Arthropoda > Insecta > Odonata > Libellulidae > Ladona > Ladona fulva. The sequence goes on along the minus strand of KZ308349.1, from coordinate 1,183,308 downwards.
TAAAATTATTTTGTGAGAGAAAATGAAGGTCTTCCGGGAATTCTTTGAGTCTATGTAGACGAGATGCGCGTTTTGGTTCCGGGGGTCTTAGGAAAAAATGGGCCCTACTCTGTTGATAAGACGTTTATAAAAAGTCTGGAATACTTTCTTCAATTCTCGTTTTTTATTTTCATCTTCACTGCAATTTGGCCTTTTAGCCAGGTGGCAGTGCTGGAGGGGAGCATAACATATTAAACATAGGATTGCCTGGCATTTGCCTCCTCCCGTAGGCAATACATTACATAAGACACATACAATTAAGTACATACACAGTTAGAGTAACATACACAGAGTTTTATTTCCTGTTTGGCAGTGACCTCTTGAGATGATTTGAAGTGCCATGGAAATTGTAAAACATAACCTTTCTCTTTCGCCTATGGCCGGCCCGAGGTGTATTGGCATCCCAGGCTTGAACTCATGCAGGCACCCCTTCTTTATACAGCTTTTAAATGTTCATTTTTTTAAGGCACATATTTTCAAGAGGTTATCGTCTAGTATTAATTATAATTTATATAGTACTTAACAACAATGTCATAATCTTTTTCTTTTATCTAATTATTATTACTATAATAATATAAGTAAAATATTATTATTATTAGTAGTAGTAGTATTGTTAAACGTGCTTCGACAGCTGAGGTCATTTCGCACGTAGGCTCCCACCGGGAATTGAACCCGGGACCGCTTTCACCGAATTCGAACGCGTTGCCCACTTGGCTCTCCGGGAGCCCCATATTATTAGTTAATTATCATAATTACATAACTAATAATATGAAAAGTTATTGAAAATAGGATGATTAATAGAAGTGAATGCTTCCTTTGGATTTATGATTATTTAATGTTGCGATCAATTGAATTTTAATCAAAATTGATGCAACGCATTTCCGAAGTATTTGAACAGGAAATTCTTTAATACGCATAATTTTTATGATTTCTTTAATGCCGTTAAGTAAATCAAATATCAATTACTAACAAAACTTCCGACCCGAAATTAATTTATTGGGTAAATATCCCTCACATATTGCTGTTTGCCATATCATTGGTAGGTCTGCGAAAAGAGCACACACGAAGGTTCTTTTTGCCTCAGAGTAACTTCAAGTGCACCCCGGGCGATCGCCCAGCTCGCCCTTGTCTCGGTTCGGCTCTGCTTTGGCCATTGTACGTCGAGAGCGGCGAATGAATGGTGACGACGACATGAAAACCGACTTGGTGTTACGGAATTTCTTAAGAAAACATTATTATTTTGCGGTGCGATTTCGATATCTTCTGCTGTAACAGTTTTCAACTTAAACAGATGTATTTGTCAACGAGTGGAAATTCTCAAACCCTTCACCCCTTCTAACCCCCCAGTACAAAATCTTTATGAAAGCTCGCCATCCTCCTCCCCCATACTCTCCCAACATGTACCTCTATCTTCCACCCTTTTTCTCCCCCATTATTTTTCTTCCCTCAATAATATCTTCAATTTGTAAATTTCATGCCTGATGATATTATAGCTAAACTAATTGCCTAAAATAGACGCGTGCAAACAGCAAAAATTGACACTTCTTAGATTTATACGTATTTATGAAATAATTTTATAATTTATTCAGTTAAAATGAATTAGAGATTATAATAATGATGACGATAATAGATGTTTCTGCACCAAATAACGGGTGCATGAATTGTCTTTCATTCCCGTTGTAAAGAACGCGTGAATTTGTTTGACATCAATGTCTCTTACGACTGATTCAAATCTCACGTTTGAAGCGCCGTCGCGCAAGAATCGTGTGTAAATGCTCGAGAATATCGCTTTTGAGCGATCAAATGAGACAAGATGTGTCATATTTCCAAACATTTACGGCAACTTCCTCACAAAAATGAGTCCACGAGCTTTCATATTTGGGAAAATTTTATGAACCGAATGACGGTTTAATACGGTAAACTTGGGATATTTTCGCGAGCCGTATACATGAGAAAGCGTTCACTTCGTGAATGGAAGGTGAACGTTTTGTTATTACATGTCCATTGATTTGCGAGGTAGCGGACTCTCCGATATCGCGGTCCGCCTACGCGAGTTGTAAAGAAGAAATTAATTGGATGAATTAATGGAATAGTAGACGTCAGTTGTTTTTTTCGCCTTTCATACAGAGGTGGTGTTACGGAAATGAAAATGGGAACCCCGACGTGAGAAAAAAATTTCATAATCTGGTAGGACATGGCGCGAAAATACGTAGGTGTAGGATATCTTTGGTAATGCTTTTTATTAGCTGAATGTAATACTCAGCCTCGAAGTAGAGGTTTGAAAATGCTCCGTAAGCCGTATGAGCTCGCGTTTGGAGTAGAAACCGGACGTTCAGGATTACCGATTACTATGAATGCAAAAATGTCATGCACCGAATCTAACTCACGTTTTTGCTTCTTTCGTGGAATTCGTGAATGAATCAGCAAACTGATTCATTCACGAATTATCTAATATTTCGATAGATGCTTCTTTTTGTGATTATGAATCGTTATTTATTTACGATTTTGAATTACGATTAGGTTTAAGTAGATTTGAGTTAACGTGATAATTTAAAATTTTTCCATAAATTTGGGCAGCGAAGATTTTAATTTAGGTAATATTATCAAATGTTACCTATCTACTCTGTTATTCAAGTAGTACCTCAAATTCGCATGGAAGCTCTTAAAATTAATTCAGAGTGAATTAAAAAGTAGATTTTATCCTTCCCCAGTCACGTATGCATTTTCTATTCCATTTATTCATTGGAAAATCGTTCGCCTTTTATTTTGTGCAGGTTTTGTGATAATTAATTCATAGTGTATGTCCTGAAATTCAGTGTGAATTACAACCGATAAGTATTTCTGCTATTAATTCTCCCCCCGTCACGCGCCATTGGCCGCTTGCGGGGTTTAAATGTAAATGTAATTACTGCAGTCTGTAAGGCCTTAGCATTAGCCTGCATTATTATTTATAGTCCAGTCCAGTGTAGTTTCAGTCCAGTACGTTTATTACTTCGATCTCGGCTAGCATCAAATTACAAGTCTCTCATTAATTCCCTGATGATACGGATAACCACGAGATCCATTCCTACGTCACCGATTTCATTCTCACTGAAGTAAGTGAACTTCAATAACCCTTATTTTGTCCGCTGCCTTCATTTTCTACATATCTATTGGCCCGCGCCACAATAAAATGTCATTTTGATAATTTGAATTACTCCGATGTCAATTACTTTATCAATTCCCCAAAACAATTGCTCTCATATCGATTGTGTGATACAATAAACCATTTTAGTATTTTAAGGGAAAGGTTTCTGGCTAAGTCATAGTATTGAAAGAAGCAAAGACCTCGTCTTAATCTATTGGATAATGCTAAGGATGCAACATCGAGTTGAGGTAATCATTTCGGTTTTTCGCTCGAATTTTGTTAATAATAATTTTAAATAATTAAGGATGGAAAAGAATTTCCGGAAACCTTTCCAGAAATTTTTGTTGTGAGTCATTAGTAATATATTTTTGGAATTAACTTTTCAAGACCATTTCTTCTAATTATTACCCGAAATGAGGATGTACGTACATCCCTTTTTACTTCTCGTAAGAAGGGATGTATTAAAAATATTTTTCCGCCTTCGCATTTCAGTATTTTTTCCTTCAGTTTTCTTCACAAGGATGAAATTTCTGTAGTGTACTTTTTTATATATTCTTATTTACCGAAGATTCCTATTTCAATACACCCATTAAACATTCTGTAGTCTATAATACTTATTATTAATATATGATTTCTCCAACTTTCTAAAGTCATCTTTTCCAAAAGTCTTTATTAGCATTATATTTTCGTTTTCCGATATTATTTCACCCAAGTGTTTTCGATACATATTTATGTAATTTTTTTCTCCTAGGCATTATGGTTTTTGATAGTGTTATAAATTGTTGCTGTTTGATTTCAGTTTTCTTTCTCATATTTTTGTTCAGTTTTGATTTAAGGTGCCAGTGTTGTAGTCTGGAAATTTTTAATTAGATGGATCCTTTAAAGACTTGTGAAAGCGCATTTGTTGTAAATTTTAATTTTTAAAGTGAAAAACCTTAAACATCATTATTTGGTATAAATCATTATCTGTGTGTATCGCCGCCACTTTGATGTTAAAGTCATAGTGACCAACCAACATTTATATCTATAGAAAGGTTATGTTTCTCCGCTGTTGTTTTTAAACAGTAGTACTCCAATTATAAAAATCGATTCTTATTAATTATTCCATATTTAAACGTCTGTTAAATGTCTATTCATTCTATTTGTTACACAATAACATAATATTTTGGATATTAAAGATAATAATGACGAAAATGGAATAAAGATATTTGATTAGACTAGACCTGGATGGAATCAGGTATGAATTTAAAGCTAGATGTAAAAAAAAAACAAACTTTACTTTCAGAATAATAAGTGTTTAGCAAAAACCTAGAAGGCGTTAATTTCAGCGTGAAAAGCGCTAAAAAGGAATAATCCGGTGAGGATTCACATTCTCTAATGAATTCAACCGAATAAATTTGCAAATAAATGAAAAAGTCAACGTATTCAAAGATCCGCGGATACGGCGTTATGCTGTTGGCAATCCTGACCCGTGCTTCGGCTCTCTCAACTCTTTTTCCCGGCGGCGGCGGATCTATCGCATTTCAACCCGTGCCTTTCACTGTCTACGAACACCAATTTGTAATGGAAAGCGGAAATGGGTGTAGCGGATCCGACTACTGAGGCGTCTTTCTTTTCTTAATGCTGTTGTTTCCAGCGAAGGCAATCCCTCTTCATTCTGATCTTTCAGTGGTGTAATCAATGAGATTTGGAACGCCTTTCATCTCATTTCCCCAACGCGTTGCTCTGTGACGCAAAATCTGAATAGCCAATCACGTCCGTTTCTATTTGTTCAGCCGGAAAGCCACCCGCTGAACGTCCGTACATTTGAGAGCATCCGTTTCCACAATCGGTTGCACGGACTCGGATATGTCACGCTCAATTGGTGGCGTGAAGCACGTTACCTACTGAGTGAATCGGAACCAGCACTCTCCCTGGACCGGATTCTGTGCGGGTCGTTTACATTCTTCTGTGGCTTAGGGCGCTGAGTGACGCAGGAGTCGATAGGAGGACTGGAGCTGGGATATGGTTGGTTGAGTTTCTAATAGCATAAATGAAAGGATCGCGTCATCAAGCTTAGTTCAGGACAGTGTAATAAAAATAATAATAATTTAACCACTGCAAAAAAGAAAATACCCACTTACATGGGATACAATAAACGATTAAGTTCAATCATACAAATGATTCCATCTAAAAAGAAAAAAAGCACAGAAACTCAACCTAATTATAATAAAAATATATCCAGAAAGGTTTGGATACATTTTTCGCTTTAAGGAAGAAAGCAACTCGCAGAATAAATCGTTATCTATGGCTTTATTCAAGACCTCATTCATAATTCTAATAATTCTAGCCACAGGTTCAAATCGGCAAACATCAACTCTCCCAGAAGAGTCCGAAACAGCTTTGTGTGTCTAGGTTTTCTCAGTGGAACATTAAAGTTAACGAGAAAAATTCCCTTGAGAAAGTAACTTAAGTCAGTCACACCTACAGAAAAATATTGCGTCAGAACACAATATATACCGCTGCACGTCTTTTCTGGAAGGGAACAAGGTTATGTTTCTTACGTACATATAGCATTGTAGTACACTTTACTAAAGACGGAACCAGTTGATTTAAAATGGAGCCATTTCATGAATCGCATTTGAGTTCTTTTGACGGCTTAAGTCTTAATACGGCTTGATATTTATCTTAGTTAGATTATTATATTCGGAGATTGGAAATAAAATTTAATTGGAAGGAAAAATCATTTTAAGAATTATTAGCGAAAAGAATGTTTGAATCTCAAATTGAATACCATTTTGCTTTCGAGGTTTACAATTGAGACTGGCTGAACTTGGGCTTAATGTGGGTCACTTTTTATCCAGGTCTGTCTTGGTTAGGAGTTATGATACCTATTAATTTGTCCCAATCTGGAGGAAATTTTCTGGTTAAGTAAGTTTCAAGAGAAAGAAAAATGATGATTCAAAGGTTAAAATTAAAAGATTATGACGCAGAAAACCTATTGATGGTGTCCAAGAACCTCGTAAAATTGGCATTCATAGCTTTAAATCAACTTCTTCATTTTTTTACTGCTTTAATTCTCTTTCAAATCAGCTGTGTCATAGTTTCTTGTCATGGGAAATTTGTGTCCTTATCAGGACCAATTTAATTTGAAAGTGGCCAGAGATGGCGAACCTTTTTTAGGAACAAATATATTCCATGAAAATAAAAGTCACCGTAGAGTGGCAAATGGGATTAAGATGTAATTGAGTCGATCATTAAATGTCATTATCAAAGGACAGGCGCCACTTTTATTTACTCGGATTTTTCGCATTATAATTGAAGATATTCACTTAATTACTAATTATGCCATCAGATTTCCGAGTTCTAAAACAACTCTTTTGCGTGTCACTTTGGGCACGCGTTCCATTGGTTCTCTGCCCCTTCCATAGGCTATTTCATTAGTGAGGACCAATTCCTTCCCCTACTATTATAGAAAGATAAAGATTGCTGTAAACAAAATTGAGATAACCATTATTGCAAAATGCAATATCAATTGAAATATGTTTAAATTTTTTCAGTAAAATAAATTGGTAAGTTTACCATAAATAAAATAGATTACACATTTTACTATCCAGGAAGTATCCAAAAACTTCAACAGCTCTGTTTTTTTATCCTTAATTATGCTGTATTGCAATGTCGGAGGTGTAGGATTCCTAACAGAAAAGAACCTGTGTCAAAGTGCCTCGTTGCATTTGGGGGCGTGCGTAACTTTCTAAAGGAAATTATTTTCTTGGTTTTATGTTTTATTCTTTTTCTCTTTTATACACGCCCATATCACTCACGCTTTTCCTTTTGCCATGAGATGTTATGTGCCTCGTTTATTCGCAACACTCCACACTTTTTTATTATTTTCTTATTATTTTTCATTGTATATTTTCTCACATGCTTTCATTCTTAAAGTTACATTCTTCACTTTGGCATTTCACTCTCCACATTCAGTCAACTTCTTGGTACTTCTTTCCTTTAGGACCAATACACTCTTATCCCTCCGTAGTACCTTCACATTGTTACGTTTTCTGTCAGCTTCTATTCCACGTCGTCATTTTGTATTACTTGGAAATAATTTAACTGTTAATTTTCACCCATTATTATTTAGTAAGAAGAGCAATCATTATACGAATAAACCTTTTTTCATTGAACGCTTTGAGCTTAATATATATATTCCATCCATTGTGGTCTCCATTCCAGGGAAATCTTATGTTAAGATTTAATCAGATAATATCAAATGTCGATGGTTTTAAATTCTTAATTTGCTCGTAAGAATCGCAGTGGAATGAATAATGGACGTTCTACCAAAGGGATTGCTTTAATGTGGACATTGCCCTCTGTGGCATGGAACAGTGTGGTTGCATTCGATTTCGTTCGCCAGGAAGTGCTCCCGAGGGAGAGACCGGCGCCGGAATGTCTCCGTCGCGACGACTTCGGGCGCCGCGGCGCCAAACGTTCGATTCGCGTGCCTTCGCTCGATAAGTTCCTCTCGCACTCTGCAACATTCACCCCTTCACTCTTCGTACCATTCCACTATCTCTTCCACTTTCACCCCTTTTTTCAGTCTCTCATCCCATTTACTATTCCCTTCTCCATTTATTTTTGCCCTTTCACTGCCATTTCCCTTAAAATGTATCTCAGCCGTCCTTTCTAAATCCGATCCTGCAAAACAAACTGTTATTCAAAGAGCATTCGTATTCAACGTCACCTTCTTAAATTTTATTCTACTGAAGAACACCTATTCTTGAAATAATTTCCCGTGGCGTATTCCCGTGCGATTAAGTGCTGTAAATCGGTACGCATTGACACTTGAATCGAGGCTTGATTGTTTTTAGAAGCTATAAGTTTTGTAATTAGTTATAAATGCAATGGCGTAGACAGGGGGGTTGGGTGTTTAACTTTCCCCAGAGCTAAAATGGGTTTTATAAACCGAGGTTATATGAGATATATTGTAATTGTTTAAATATAGAAGACGGAATTCGATTAAGGGAAGAAGTTATTCTGCCCTGGGAATGGAAGGAATTTTTTGTTTACTCCTTGGATCAGACCCATCCCTTACAGAGACAAATTTATCCCCCAGATAAATGGATGCACGATATACTCCTAATAAAGGAGGAAAACAGATTTATATATGCTTTTCACCGCAGAAGGATTCATTTTTTCTTTTGATACCTTTCTTCATCTACATTAATTACCAAGATTACCACAACATTAAGATCTCCACGATTTCACATATACTCCATTTGAACAAATTTGAAAACTTGTTACGATCGTCTTGAAGATCTCTTTTTCCATTCCTTTGGTAGTTGCAATTTTAAAAGTGCTTCGACATTCAAGATCATTTCGCACGTGAGCCCCCACAGGGAGTCGAACTCGGTACCGCTTTTACAGTGGTCGAACGCGTTACCCACATTGCTGTCCGGGGGCCTTTTCCTTTCTATTATCCATCTTTCAATTATAGATTATTTAGCAATACTCCACGGTTACACGATTCAGGTTTTTAATGAGCAGAAATCATTTTACAGAGTAAAAAATAAAGAGATACCAGCTAATAGCAGTGCAGGCTTATTATATCACACAATCTAAGAGAGAATCAACTTAAATATAAATGTAATTACTAGAAATATTTGCGATTGAAATTACTCTTGCTTTTAAATTTTTCACGATATAAAAGCATCAAAATAATCGCAGAAAATTTATGAAAGATGAATGGAATTTAAAGAATTAATTAGGTATTATTAAATCTGTATTTCAATTATCTAGACCTCTTTTGGACGAGACTCCTAACGCTGGGGCGATGCCAGGACTTGTTTCTTGGAGGTAGGGTCCAGAACCATGAAGGAAACGCTAAATTCCTGGGATAGTCAAACTTCTTCCCAAAATGTAATAAAGATGGAATCAAATTTTTATGTACTTGTCATCACTGCGAGTCATCAATAGCGTGTGTAACTGTAAATGTTGAAACAATTACAACTTACCTCCCATAACCTTGACATTTTAAAATTCCTGTTGGTTCTTGGGGGATTATAACACCTAATATACCTCCAACATTAAGGATTATGATACAAAACGAAACTTAGTGCAAAATAAAGAAATACTCGTACACAACGCGATTGGTTTCGTGGTGGTCATCTTGCAAAATGATGAGGTGACCACCTCGATACCGGTCGCGTTGTATTTTTCTTCATTGAGGACTGTCTCGTTTTGTATCATAATCTTTAATAATTTTAGATATGTCCCACCAAATTTTGCTTTATGTTTCGGAAAAACATTGAAACTTTAGTGTTACTCATTGCAATATAATTCAAACATTCCGATATTTCTATCAGAAAATGCTGAAACGTTGGAAAGAATTTAAATGGGTATAACTTTGATACAATCGGGTTGGGTCACGAAAAGGAGTCTCGTGAGTCCTAAAAACTTGGACCTACTTCTATTAAGTTTACATAACGTTCGTAAAATATTATATCAGGAAGCAGCTTCTACATCCCCTTTTTGTCGAAGTTTCTCTCCCGAGAACTTTGAGATTGGCACAAAATTATTATGTCCAATAAATTAGCGGTTGGATATAGTCTTATCCCAGTGAATTTATCAACATTTATCTCCGCGATTTCCCAATTATGATGATTTATGGACAAAGTAATTAAGTGCAACTCGATGTACATATTCAGCTGATAAATAGTTGATGACTTGCATTTAATTACCTGCCAAATTTATGTCCGTCAAAGAAATATCTGTTGACGGAATTTAAGTTAAAATTGCCATTTAAAAGAAGCAAAATCCTAATGTGAAGTAGTTGAAGCTCTTAGTTAAAACATACAAATGACAAATAATTCACACGTTATTTCGCGTTATTTCCTTCGTTTCCTTTCACATTCCTGTAAAATAAGACAATTTTGTGCTGCAGAAACCCTTAGAGGCCATAATTTACCAATTCGTTTTCTTCCTCAGCTATAAGGATTCCGTACTCTGCACTGATTACCGCCGCGACCTCAATATTTTGAGTATTTTGCACAAATGCGGAAGGAATTACGGATTCGAATCTCACACCGAAAGAGATATTTCGCTTTGCCCTTTTTATTGTGATTCGGTTTTAGTCCTTACACCCTTATCTGCATAACCCAATTTCAGGTTATTCCACCTCCGATATTTTACTCTGTTAAAATTCTCTTTTTTTTCGAATCCTTTGGTGGAACGATATCGGTAGAGCACGCCGCCGGATCGGAGACCGGGTGAAATGCAGCTGTGGAAGGAAATGGAAAAAGGCTTTTGCGGGAAATCCCCCTGACATGAGTTTTCTCTGAATAGCGTGTGGGAATAAAGCTTCTCTTAATGCGAAATAAATTCAGTCACACCTTGGTGCAGCTATAAGTACGGTTTCTGTGAAAAAGAGCTGCTGTTTTTGGATGTTTGTGTTCTAGAAAACTTCTTGGACGGTTGCAAGACCGTGCCGATCACTTTTTGTATCCACAAACTAATGTGTATTTCCGAGAATAAAATATTCCATTTGAAGCAATAATCATAATACATTTATTTATCCAGAGACATACATATTTATTGGTTCCCTATACCTATATGCATAGGAAAAGTCATCGTCATGGATATTAATATTTATTCTATAACTGGTAACTACAAATCTACATTACATTTAATTATAATTAAAACATTTAACGTTTTATAAGTCATGTATTACTTATCAATTACAAACATACATTGCAATTACATGCATTATTATTATGCAACTACATTAGTTTTTAATAAAATTACAAGACAACAAATTGGTATAATTATATATTAAATTTGTTATTTTCGGAGGAAACGGATACATTAAAATGCTGTGTCCCTTAGATAAGAAAGCGACAAAAGATAGTCAATTGAATGAAATTATGACTTTTTTGTAACGGAATGGTATTATTTCTCTGTGTAGACTTCAGATAGGCAACAAGATGAAGGGAATGATAAAATAAATAATGAACCCTGTCATTGTTGAGGGGAACATAAAATAAATCATTAACCCTGTCTGATATTCATCCTCTATAAAACCACCCGAGGACATTGCGTCATGCAATTCCATTTAAAAAATTACAAATTCGATTTTCAATTTCAAACAGTTAGTAATTATTTCTGGCGATACCTGGTGGAACTTCTTCATAATTGGTAAAATAAAAACAAAATTTGAATATCTCCTCAGAAATTATATTTGAAAACCCGACCGGTTTCTAGACTCATCTTCAGATGGAGTGAAGACGAGGTGGAAGTTTCGAAACCAGTCTTATATTTTAAACATAATTTCTGCGGACAGTTTTTTTCTGTATCAAATAATTTCAAACAGTTTTAAATATTTTATTATAACAAAAAGTTTATCTGGTTAAGTGAAATATTTCCACCAATGGTGAGGTAAAGGTGAAATAAAATATACTAATGATCTTAGTCAGAGCAAAATTTATAATACTCAGTTAATGTCTTGTATATGGAATTCATCGAATGAAACATACAAAAGAAAGTTGTTGAATATAAGTCGAATCTTAAGAACAAATTCTAGAAATAAAGTGAATTTTCAAATGTAAATGTTTCAAAAGGTAACCTTCAGATAATTCATTGGGTGTAAATTCTAAAATTATTCAGAATTAAAAGTTGTGGGCTGTCTTTGGGACGATTTTAATCTTGAAATATTATTTTTATCGATTTAATGAAACTTGAAAATGGAATTGAATCGATAACAGTATATCGATCGGTACCATAGGTAGAATTGGTTCTATAAGTAGAATACCGAACCGGATCGATCACATTATCTGTATTTTACTTCAAATTACTGATATCGAAGCTGTCAAACGTTGTCGTATAGTAGGCGTGTCGATTGATTTATAGGGGAGAAATTATAATGGAGCAACTTTTATTCATTTTATTCTCGTTTCTGTTCGAACAGTATTAAATTGAGAATTTCATTTTTGCTATTCCTTCTTACGCCATCACTCTCTTCTTATTTATTGGTTTGAATGTTATCCATCGAGTGCAGTTTATCATTTTTAATTACCTTAGTTATGTTTCCCATTATTATAATTTATTGATCGCTACGTATGCCTCTATGTATGTGTTAGTAATTGCGTTGCATAGTAATCGGTAGTATTGAGCAATTGACGTATTATTAATGGCTCATTAAGGTTGATTAACACTTTAAAAAGTGTAAATAAAATTGATCGATANATAGAAAGGTTATGTTTCTCCGCTGTTGTTTTTAAACAGTAGTACTCCAATTATAAAAATCGATTCTTATTAATTATTCCATATTTAAACGTCTGTTAAATGTCTATTCATTCTATTTGTTACACAATAACATAATATTTTGGATATTAAAGATAATAATGACGAAAATGGAATAAAGATATTTGATTAGACTAGACCTGGATGGAATCAGGTATGAATTTAAAGCTAGATGTAAAAAAAAAACAAACTTTACTTTCAGAATAATAAGTGTTTAGCAAAAACCTAGAAGGCGTTAATTTCAGCGTGAAAAGCGCTAAAAAGGAATAATCCGGTGAGGATTCACATTCTCTAATGAATTCAACCGAATAAATTTGCAAATAAATGAAAAAGTCAACGTATTCAAAGATCCGCGGATACGGCGTTATGCTGTTGGCAATCCTGACCCGTGCTTCGGCTCTCTCAACTCTTTTTCCCGGCGGCGGCGGATCTATCGCATTTCAACCCGTGCCTTTCACTGTCTACGAACACCAATTTGTAATGGAAAGCGGAAATGGGTGTAGCGGATCCGACTACTGAGGCGTCTTTCTTTTCTTAATGCTGTTGTTTCCAGCGAAGGCAATCCCTCTTCATTCTGATCTTTCAGTGGTGTAATCAATGAGATTTGGAACGCCTTTCATCTCATTTCCCCAACGCGTTGCTCTGTGACGCAAAATCTGAATAGCCAATCACGTCCGTTTCTATTTGTTCAGCCGGAAAGCCACCCGCTGAACGTCCGTACATTTGAGAGCATCCGTTTCCACAATCGGTTGCACGGACTCGGATATGTCACGCTCAATTGGTGGCGTGAAGCACGTTACCTACTGAGTGAATCGGAACCAGCACTCTCCCTGGACCGGATTCTGTGCGGGTCGTTTACATTCTTCTGTGGCTTAGGGCGCTGAGTGACGCAGGAGTCGATAGGAGGACTGGAGCTGGGATATGGTTGGTTGAGTTTCTAATAGCATAAATGAAAGGATCGCGTCATCAAGCTTAGTTCAGGACAGTGTAATAAAAATAATAATAAATAAAATTCGGCTAAAATTGAAATTGATTAATTAATGAAAGTAATAGCTAAACAAAGTTGAATTTCAATGTTAAGTCGCCTCCATATTTCTGAAGTGCTATCATTCTAGCCCACTTAGCCTTCGCTCTAATTTTTCACGCCATGAAATTTTAGCAAAAAAAAATATTAATTTTTTAGTTCGAATTTTCGAAATAGTCTATTCTTGAGGTTGTAGAGATATATCGGCTTTAATGTCGCTTTAATTATTGGCAGCCGTAATTTCAGATTTGCTGTGGACCGTAAAAGTATTCGGCCCCAAACGGGCGGTGCTCCATTTTCACAAAAAGTGCGTTTGCAAAGTTTGTATAGGAATATGCCGCAAGAACGAATAGCGCATTCAATGATTCTATCTTTACAAAGCTAAGTAAATTTCCTACTACAGAACGTTGCGCTTGCAATGAAGTTGAATATTACCTCTATTTTATGGCACTTCGCTTCGTTTTTATAGTCTCTCATTCGCCCCCATTGTGTCTATTCTTCTTGTTATTCAAAGCGAAGATGGAGATTGCCGACCACTTTGTGGTTTCGTATAAATTTCGCCGCTGTCAAACGTATCCGTTCGAATTTCCTCCTCAACTCGTTTGGAGTTCCTCAGAACGGACTCCATTCATCCCGCAGGCATTTTCTCCCTCGAACAGAGTGGCCCGAGGGGCATAATTGGAGATGAATTGATTAATATCTTCGAATAATAGTAGGATGACTTATCTTCGTCCGCATCTCCGTATTGTGTGGCGATTTTCCTCGAGAGCGAGGGACTCAAAATAACCCGCCGTTTAAAAGGTATAAATAGACGAGGTTTGGCCCTCCTTTATCCCGTTAACTCGCACCGCTTCGTTTTCAACAATGGCTTACTAAATTTTCCCTTCGTTTCATCGTTGTTTATTTTGTGCCTCGATCTTAATTGTTGCGCATTTTTTGTTTATCGCTTCCGGGAGGCGTGCGCAAAAGTCGTGAGGTTGATATTCTTCGAAAATGTAGTCGTTATTTATGTAAGAAAAGGGAAAAATGAGATTTAACGATTCTCGCACTCTTGTATTGAATGCTAATTGGAATAAAATTGTAATGGTCTCCATTTCCGGATTCACGCTGCAGATCGATCTACCTTTGGAGTCATTGATATCACTGTCTTCGAAAGTTTCTGGCTTTTCTAATTAATTTTAATGAAATATTAGCTTGCAGTTTCTAAAATGCGTCTTAATATATATAAAACATATATTATGTGATGATTTTTTTAGGCTTCCTTTTCTAAAATATTTCGTAGATTTCTTAGCGAAAACTTCATTTTATACCGTACGATCTCTATTTCTAGAGTTCGCCATAGAGTAACTTCAAACCGGTGGTTTTTATTTTTAAGCAAATATTTCTCATTCCCTGATTTAATTTGTCGCCTTAATGAAATGTATTTCCTTATCTTTTTCAGGTGAGTCCATTGAAAAGTACGGCTGCATGAGATAGCCGTGGACGCAATTGATACCGCAAGTATACTGTTTCTTCCATAACCTTTAAATAACGACAAAAGTAAAAACTTAACTGAAGAGAAGCCTTAACGACAGATTATAAATAGCATGGCACTCAACGGTGATGAGTACCGAAGGCAGTTTCTTAGAAAAAGAAAACTCGTGATTACTTCTGTGGCCAAAAGTAACATTCATAATTCTTAATGTGCTCAGGAACGAAATTTCGACCGATTTTTTGCCCCAGTCATTAACGGAGAACAGTTAAACGTTGTTTTTTTTTGTTGTTCTGAGATATGTAATACCTCCGCCGTAGGTATTCCGCAGGGAAAGCGCATTTTCTCATAATGCTGCCTGTCAACTCTCTTATTGCTTGTGTCTTTCTGATTAATCGAAGCGCCTTTAACTCTATTCCTCAGATTCCCCTCACAACCTCGCTTATATCGTCTCCTCTCAGAATTTGATTCTGTAATCTCCACAGAGTCTTTCTGAGAACCCCCCACGGCCTCCATTATATAATGTCGTGAATCGCCCAATTACTTCGATTACGAAACGAGTTGTTATCGAGCTTTGAATTCAGACGTTAACTCGGTGTCTAAACTTAGCAGTTACTTTGTATTTGGGATGGTGAATGTTCGATAAAGCTTGTCAGTTGTTGTAATTCATAATTTATCTTCAAAAATCACCTATACAAATGCAATTGTTCTGATATAGATGTCTTATGCCGGTACACTTTTTTTTGAAACTGAAATTTTTTGATGGACTGAAAATGCAAGTTTCAAACTTAATTTGTTAATTATAACTCATTTGATCCCAAAATGTAAAATTCAATTGCTTCGAGTATAATTAGATTCCATTTTAGTTCCTAGTAGCAGTACTATTGTTGAAAGTGCTTCAACAACAAAGGTCATTTCAAACGGAGGTCCCCACCGGGAATCGAACCCGGAACCGCTTTCATCGAAGTCGAATAAGAATCTCGAATACAAATTTTATCAGTTGTTGTTTTTTTTAGTTTTTATTAAATTTGATTTTCAAGTAAGTAGGCCCAAGGAAACATACTTTTAAAACATGTAATGTATAGATATCTTTCAAAAGTAAAAAAAAAAAATGTTACAAGAAAGGTTATTACTAGAGCATTGAGGTGGCAATTAAGGGTTTATGCACAGAAAGATCAAAATGAAAAAGTGGAGCCAAATATTACTTCCCATACCTATAAAAGTTTGAGTAGGCTCTTTAGATTAATATTTTTATATTTCATGCCCGCATTATTGCGATTGGTGGAATTATTTAAAAGTAGAAATATCATTTTTCAATTTAATTTAAGTTTATCAAATATTTTTACCACTTTGTTACAAGGCGTAAGTCGCTCCGAATGAATCTTGTAACGCAATCTCTCTGTAGGTATACGGGAGTATCGTCGGCAAATATTCTAACATTGCTCCTCTCATTTCCCAGTGGGTCGTTGGTTTAGATTGCAAAATAGGCCAGAAACAATTCCCTTTGGGACACGTGATGTGATGCATACTTCGCCGAATTCCGTTTCCGTTTAACGCAATCTTCTATAATCTTTTCGAAAAAAATATTATCCATACAACAACTTTATAGAATTTCAGGTGGTGCTCCAAGCGAATCCCGGAATCCGTGCATTTGGGCTTAATTGAGTCTCGCATTCCTTTCTTTCGGAAATCCTTCGCCGTGTGATCTTCCTTCGCTCCCGTAACTAACAATAGACAGCTGTCCTCATTTGTCCCCCTTTCGCAGTCTTCGTTTCGTTTTTCTTTTCCGTTCTATTCACGTGCCACTTGAACCCTCTCTCTCTCCTTTACTCAGAATCCATCCACATTCCTGTCTTTTATACACACCCACTGTCATGTTCGTTTGATAGTTTTGTATGTTACGTAAATAATCACGCAGTGTGAGCGACTGTTTCGCATGGAATTCACTCTCCACACCGATAGGTTCTTTATATTTTTGTGCATTTCATAGTAGTCGATGCATATTGCAAATAGTTGACCTTTTTTGAATCGAAACCCTCATCGAATTTGATCTGAAGCAGAATCCAAAAAACTTCATTAATCCAAGAACCAGTTTTAGCGTAACGATTTGATGAGTTTTTTTCGCTTATTCGTCGTCACCCCTTCCAATCCATCTCGCTGCTCTTTACTCCAGCATTAATGACTTATTTCTGACTTTCTTTCTCTCTCCTATCTATCTCTCTTTTTACAGTGTTTTGTTTGCTAATATTTCTTTGAGCTGATCTGGTTGCGTTGTAACTAATTGTGAGTTACGTAACTGTTTTCGGAAACCATGCAGGAGAGTACTTATGATATTGGCGCCTTTGGCAAATCCATCCTTCTGCGCCTTTACTTGCGACAGTTTGGGCAATTCGTTGGATAGCAATATGTTTTAAAGTTTTATTATCCTTAATTATGTTTTACTTAACGAAATTTTGTGAACTTATGTGCACTTAATCGGTTAAATACCATCAGTTCCGGACCCTCTTGTCCAGGGCGCCCTTGGCCGTCGTCCCGATTCCATGCAGTTGGCACACCTGTGACATTATGGGTCATATTTAGTTTTAATAATGAATTGCAACCGCTGTAATTCTTGTGATAGCGAAGTTTGAGCGCATTATGATGAAAAGTGTGAAAGAGAGCTAATGGGAAAAGATCTCTCACCTATGCTCCACCTCTTACTGTAATTCCTAAGATACCTACGTTACTGAAGTGGTGATCGAAGTGGTGCATACCTTCAGAAGATTTTTCATTTCGGCAAACTATTGTGTGAGTTACCATAGTCATATTATGCATTGATATAGCTTGCTTTCGTCATGCTTCTAATTGTCCTAATAGCCGCTATTATTGACTTTAGAGGTTAGGTGTAAGAGATGGGCCTAACCTCGCCGAATAAAGAATATAATAATATATAAGGATTTTTGTTTAATTTTATAGGATAAGAGCCACTTGTATTAAAGTCATGAAGTCTCAATAAATCTTGCATTGAATATTATGATAAGATTTTCTTTTCCTGAAGCATGTACACATTTTTTGGCGAACGCCGTTTACTTACAGATATATATCACGTCATTTATTCATGGAGTTCATTATTACTGCAGACGTGAATCGCTTCGGGAATATATATTTTCTTACATTCACTTTCGTTCTTTAATTTTCTCACATTTTTCTCTTTAGCGTCTTATTCAACTTTTTCATCCGGTTTTTTTCTCTGTCTTCAAGTACACCATTTCCCATCCATCCTTTATTCATTTTTATGAAGAATTCTTTATATTTCTTCCCGCCGTTTTTCTCCCGCGGCCTTCCAGATGACGACACCTTCCGCTTCCCTTAAGATGTGTCGATAAACGTGCATTTGCTTATATTTTTGTCTTCCTTATTCCTTTTAGTTCTGTTGTACTTCCGCTTGTAGAGTTGGGTCGTTGCCGCTCTCCCCCATTCTCAAAATACATCCTCTTTATTTTTTCCGCTTCTCTTCCTTAATTGCGCATTCCGCTCCTCTCCCCGTGCATTTTCCGATGCGCGTTTTTATCCTCCTCCATTGCGTCCATTCACAGCATTGTCTGACTTTCATTGTCCATCTCGTGAAGGGTCCGTCTCTTTTACAGTGGCTTTTCAATCTTGGCAGTGAAACGGAATCGAGTCGAAAACCCAAACCGAAAATAACGGTTTATTTGCCGAATTCAAAACGGAATCCGAACCGAAAAATTGTTCTTGAGCTAGACACTGAAAACGTTGTTTGTTCCGTCCGAGGTTAGAATTTTAATTAAATGCAGCCGTGGTTTTTTTTTACTAATTTTAAATACACGTGATTTAATATATCATTTTCAACTTTTCCTTGAAATTTACTTATTAAAATTCATATTTTATAACTTAACTAATACTTACTCTTATTGATATAACATATATCATTCCAAAATGTAATGAAATGTGTATTGTTACTAAGAATTACATATATCGTTTGCACGTTCGTAAAGTAATGAAATACATAAGAGATTGTGATTGATATGATATATTTTTTAACGGAATAGCCGGGTCTAACCGGATTGTCGGTGGTTGCCGGGGAAACCGGAACTGAACGAAAATTTCTCCTTTAATTGAACTGGACCAAAACGGAAATAATTACGGTTCGATTGCCTTCCTTAAGTCCCTACCTGAATATAGAATATATTTCACTGTCACATTCAGTCTTCCTATGGTCTATTAACTTTATCTTCACGGATGAGAAGGCGGAGCTAGAAAAATTGCTTCTTTCAGGGGGCAGAGAGGATGACCAATAAAATATGAGTTGCAAGAAGTGACTTATATTTAAACCCGGCGACGTTCATAACCTCCCTAGAGTTCTGTGAGAATCAGTCTCTATGAACTCCATTTTGCCACATGCAGTATACTGTTTTTACGTCCTAAATACTGCTTACTGAATTTTAATTTACATTATCTCATCGACCTCCAGTCTACTCCGGAACTCGAATCGACCTCTAGCTATGTTATTAAGACATGTCATATTAAGAGATCATTAAGACCCCTGTGCGGTCGATTTCGATGTAGGAAGAAAAGCAGCATATCACACGTGGCAACACAAGTCTGTGAGAGGCTGAATTCTCACGGAACTCTAAGGAGATTATAAGCGTCTCTGAGTTTTCTGATAAATCCGATAAGGTAAATCCCTATCAAAGATGAGTAGCTATAATTTATATTGATATCTTTCATTGATTTCTCGCTCTCTTAAGTAGTTCCTTCCTCCCCCTCCTCGACTATGAAGATAAAATTAATAGACTAGTTTTTTGTATTTTCTTAAATTCCTGTTATTTTGGCCTATATGAAAACATTAAATTCATTTCTCAGCCCCTCGATTCTTTATGTAAGCATTTAACGCTCTCTTCTCACCCAAACCTCATTCTCTTGTCTTACAGGTTGTAATTTGTTTCCTTTTTTCACCTTTCCCTTAACCCGAGAAACCGAGGAGGAATCCATTGAGGTTTTCTCCTCTTCCGGAGATTATGAATCGACCGTCTTTTGTTTCCTCATTCCTTCTCTCTGCTTTCCGGTTCTCTCATCTTTATTCTCATTTTTATACCTCCACTTTCCCTCGCAATCCCCCTTTAAGAAATTTGAGAAATGAAGGGCCTTCATCATCGGGCTTTTCCACTTGTATTCCTTCCCTGCTTTCTGCGTCAGCGAATACGTCACTTCTGGTTTTTGCGTTGCCATAAGACGCTCGAGTGAACGATTCGAAAAATGTCTGTACATACATTTTTTCCTCTGCTGAGCGACTGTTATAAGGGTAACTTGCTGTATCGTTTAGAGTAAACTCTAAATACATTGAATGTACTATTCTAATGTATTCGATAAATATATCTTAATGTAGAAAGAGTGTTTGAGAACATATGAAAGCGATTGCGGTTGTAATAAATCCAAGATATAATTAGGAAGAAAGTATTCGAAATCGACTTTTCGGGAGTTGGCATTCCTAGTTCCAACACATCCTGACAGATTTAATGATTGCTTACGTAAATGACGTTGATTGGTACAGGGAAAACTGAATCATAGCTTTAAATGTTATACTTAAAGTAACTATTCTCTGAAATATCTGCTTTAAGATAATGCATATTAGATAACACATTATTGACGCTCTTGATGATTTGTACCTCAAAATACGCAAAGAAAAAGTGTCTTACAATCGGTTATGGTATTCGATGCTAGTAAACGAGATAAATCTGGGGGCATTACTTTCTGTTGAAATATGCTGTATGGCATCCTGGTAAAGAGACTGCCGTTTAGATAAGGCTATAAAATAGAAGAGGATTACTCCCAGGAATTTTGGAACGTAACTCTAGTTTATGATCTTCTGTTACCTCTCTCCTACTAAAAACACAAACTTGCTAACTTTAGTGAAGTTTTACTGTGGTTTTGCGCACTCTCTGCGGATTTCCACAGGTTTCATCTTCAAAGCACTTGGACGGTGAAGTATTTAATCCGTGTTTATGGGATATAAGATTTGTTATCTACGAAAGTGGAAACATAGTATAAATGTTGAAACTCTGAGTTAGAAGGGAAAATGTGCACCAAGTGGCGATCATATATACATTCCTTTCTCCTGTCGGCCTTTCTCATCCATATCATTCAATTGTTTCTTTAAAAGAATCCTTGCCTAAGTTTGCATTGATTTGGATTATTTTCCTGAGTATCTCATTATAAAAATCTATGAAACTACCTGGAAAAATGAAGCTTATGCAATATAATACATCTTTGTTGGGCGAAATAGGTACTATAGAGTTCTATCTTCCATGTACCCCTAGTATATCTGAGTATTAGTTCAAATTCTTCCCTCTAGATCTCAAAATATTGCGTAGATAGCTTACTTATCCTCTTTTAGAACTTAGTCTGAAAAATGTTAAGGCATTATAGTCTTCTTTGAAATAAAATCCGAATCGCTTGAAGTAATTCGAAGACGTGCCGCCCATAGCTTCCGATTGAGCGATTTCGTCGCTGATTTAAGGGGGCTTTCCTGTTTGCAGCAACGATTTTTAGGTGTTTTTCACCAATTTTTTTTGTAACTTTAGCAAAAAGGATATTAATAAATGTATACTGCTTGATAAGGTATTTATTTATGTTGTTTTCATAAGAAAAAGTTCATTAAATTTGCAAAAAAATGTCGCCGAGAAGGACTTGTTCGTAAGTGCACTTCGTCATGGTTCCCAAAAAATCTGGAGTTCTACTTGTCTGAAAAAGAATTAAAAACATCTCTCTTCATAAACATCAAGTAGAAATTTCGCTGTTTTGTATCTGGTGCGTACTGCACAACTGTATGTTTATCAACATATCTATAACTACGACCATTGACGTAGCCGCGGGGTTAGGTGTTAAAACCCCCAATGGCAAACTGGGTTTTAAGAAATCGAAGTTATGGGTGGTAAACTGTAACTGTTTAAATATTTACAGTTATACATGTCACTGGCGATTCGCAGGGAATTTATGAAAATATAAATTTAACTCCATCTTTGTTACTTTTAAGGCAGAAGTTTGCCGTTCCCGGGAATGTAGGCCGTTTTCCATGGCTCTGCACTCTTCCGTTCCAGAGACAATTCCTGGCCATGCCCCTGTATTTACTATGAAGTCCATTTCTCCTAAATTCGCGTACGTCATCACCGTGACAAGGAAAAAGCGCTTTGTAACCTCCATGCACCTAATAACGCCGGGTTCGACTCCAACTGGTTGGAATTTGCGTCTGTGAAAATGTAAGGATAGGCCTTTTTTTATCTTTTGCAGACTTTATTTCTTTTACAAAATTAAATTAGATGATATGGTCTCATTAAATCGAGGTGAGTACTATAAGTTGGAATATTGAAGAATGATTTTTAGTTTGGCCGTGGAATATTGTTTCCGATTTAAAATTTAAAGAGTTTTTTTCGAATGCATGGATATGCAATAAATTTTTGTTTTTTAAGTTACCCGTCTCTTTGACTACCATTGCGATTGTTGAGGTCAAGCTCATACTTTTCCCACTTGAATATTATTTTAATAATGGTAGTATTACGCGAATTAATGTCTTAATTACTCGAATTTTTTTACGAGTCCCTTCTGTAAATAATATGGATCCATGAAAGATTTAAAGTTACGAAGATAGTTGCAGGATTGCTCAAAAGTTAGTAGTCTTTGGGTTTACTAAAATAATAATGGTTACGGTGGAATTATTCTGTGGAGATATTTACCGAAGCTTCGCCGTGGGCGTCATTATTCCCGGTCTCCTTAATCACTTCGGCCAAATAATAATTGCCTCGTCATCCGCAGCGCGTAATTAGAGAGTCCCTCGTTCGCCCATTTGTTTGTTTTTCATTCGGAGTCCCATCTGCGGCTTCGGTGCATTCCACCGTCGTAGATATGCCTCTTCTACTTATCAACAACTATTATTAAGTCATACTTCATCGCAACTCCTATTTTGCTCTTCCCTGTAATCGACCTGAAAAAGTTTCGCGACTGCTCGTGGCATTTGCATAGACTTCTCCAATTGCTTAGTCATCGCTTTTTATGTGCTGCTCTTCAATGAAAAGATGGTTGCCGATTTCACATTTTCATTCGTAGCAAGTCTTGAAACATCTAGACAGTCTCTTTCCTTCGACAACTTCTTCAACCATTCCAACAGTCATTCCGGAGTCATATTCCTCCAAAGTAATTATTTTATCCCCCCTAACTACACTCCCTTCGACCGTACAGCTGATTCATACTATGGAAGAAAGATATAATATTTTACTGCAGTCAACAGTAATTCATTTAAAATCGGTGAAAATGATTTTTCAATTGATTCGGTTTTTCCTCCACTCATGCTTCAGCAATGGCTCGGTTTGTGGAGGGCGCAATTTTAGTATGAATTTTATGAAGCTTTTCAATGTTTTTGTTAAGTTTTCGAGATTTGAGATATGAAATAATATCGATACCCGAAATAAATTTAATTCTGGTATCTTTCACGTGACAGTTCTCTCGAGTTCCTCCGGTCTTTAGTTCTACTTAAATATTGCTAAAGAAATACATATCGTAAGCCTATCTTGTGCTTTGGGGAAATTACATCGTATTTGATTCCTTCTTTAGTCGTCATAACTGACTGTAAAAACTGAAACGCAATGTAAATAGCGTTAAGCCATTCACTGAGTGCGACCAGAAAAGAGCTGAAATCGTGTTTGAATATTGTGAAAACTTTGTAGCTCTTATGATCATAATGGCTTGACTGTGATTTCTGTTACGTGGAATAAAAATTATGAAATAAGTGTTATTGGATACGGAGAAACTTCATTTTAGCACAATACCCTATATGGAAGTTTGGACTGCGGAATTTAATCGAATTTATAAGTGAAAAATGTCAAAATAAATACAGCTTGATGATCCTACGAAGGACATTTTTCATCGCATGTATTAAGGAGTGACATGAATGAATGCCATTATTCTGTATTAACCATAGATTAGTAGCTTATAATGAAAATTAAATTCAGGCATCTACGATGTCCTTCCCTGAAGTATGTACAACTTTTCGGATATAGGCTATACGATATAATTGTAGGAAATTCTTTTATTACAACGAAACCTGTCTAAAGTGGACTATTCACGAAACCATTCAAAAGTCACCTTAGACAGGTGGTCAAGATAGAAAGATTAGGTTATAAAAGATGAGGAGAGGTGTTTTTTATTTAGAGGAATTATAAAATACGCCAAAATGAATTTTTTTTTTTTTAAATACACAAATTTAGGTATAAAAATGAAAAGAGAGAAAGAAAAAAGTGGCATAACAATAAAAAATACAACTTTGTGAGACGGCTTTCAAAAAGAAGATTTTATTTCTTACGTTTTTATAAATCTGTCTAGTACTATTAGAAGTTTGCAAATATTTGAATATTTTTATTAAATCAACTTTTATCTGCAAATTTTATGAAAACTCCCATTTTAATTGTTTCCTTTTTTTAATTTCTTTAATTGCAAAATTTTGGGAATGAAATTTTTGAGAGAAATGTAGAGATTTAGATAAAAAAGATAAATCTAGAAATGAAGAGTTTTTCTTTAAATTGTTAAATTGGTCACTATAAAGGAGGTATATTATTATACGATAAACACTGTAGGTAGGGTTGGGTTGGGTGGGGTTGGGCCGGACCCGGCGGGGTCGGCTTTTTGCTTATTGGTCACAGAAGAGAGGTGACACTTTATGCAAGAAGTAATACATGTATTTATATACCTTCGGCGGGGACCGTAAAAAACTGCTTTCATTAAGCAGGGGAGACTTTAGGGAGTTGGTTACATTTTCAGCTTCTACTGTATTAAGAATGGTTTATTTTTTGTTACCTTCAAGAACTACTTTTAATTTTTGTTTTCTTTTACTGTCCCTTATTCACGAAGTTCACAATTTACTATTGCTAATATTCATGCATTCGTTAATTTAATTAGTTTTATTTATAAATGCTAATAATGCTTATTTATTGTACAATCGTTGTTGAAGCTCCATAGGAGAGATTGTCAGTATGAATATTTTGCCGCTAAAATCTGAATAATGCATGTAAAGAAAGGCGAATGCCTTTGAAATGGGGTTTGGGAATATTAGACCTCTCCGATGCGCATGCAGAAGATGAATTTTTTCCATCCCTTGTGCTTCAAAATTTTCTGGGACACTCTTTCTGCATCCTAATGGGAGAAAAGACATCGAAAAGTTGTTAAAAGAGAGCTCATTCTCCCAATCTGAATGGAAAGAGTGACGTTAATTTCCGTCGTAATTCGCATCTGCCGTCCCAATATTTCGCCAAACAAATGCCATTCACATTGCGTAACATCTGAAAAGATCTTCCTTCTCGAAATAGTTTCCGAAACTGGAAATTTCGACGAATTTACGGCCCGACCAGTTTACGCGGTGCTCTGGCTCGATTTTAATTCCCTGGCATTGCGAAGGGATGCTATGAAAGTGTACGGGACAACCGATGGCGGTGAATCGCGTGAAAAAGGTCACGCGTGGACCAAATAGCCGCCGGAGATAATTAAAGCGGACTCTGAAAAGAGAGCGAGGCGAAGTTATTTTTTGTTTAACCATCCAATTAAAAAAATCGCTAATCCAGAAGAGAAAGTTTATTTTGCTGAAAATTCCGCAGCTGGAAAATTAACTTCCGTGAAGCGTGCTTCCGAAGGGTTTTCCGGTGTTTTATAAGAGTGCAGTCGTGGTTATGACGTCGTTGATTGCAAGATGGTCTTTCACTCGCGCCTCTTGTATATTACAGCTGTTCCATCATTGGCACCGTTCTGAGAGCTTGCAACATCGCAGTGCTTTGGCGCTCATTTTTTTCTAAAGATTACCCGTCCTCACGTGAGAGCGTAGATGCCAATTTATTTTTGAAAATGCCCCTAGATGCACCATGAAAAGTAGCTAAAATGTCACTAAAAAAGTCGTTGAAATTAAATAGCTTCTTCTGTGAATGGAGTATCCTTTCAGAAATTGCACAAATTACATTTTTAGTACGGATATTACGTCTTTCATCGACTGAAAATAATGCTATTTTGATATTAAAATAAGTCAAACTTGGTTTTTTAAGAGAAGATAGAGGGTTGATGTAATACAATACACTCCATAGAGTCGCTAAAAAAAGGGCTCTAAAAGATGGGAAAATTCGTTAGACTTTGCGACAAAATGGCCAAATTGAAAAGATGATTGGAAAAGAATCCGCTTATAGTTCTTATATTTCTATTCTCGATCAATTATTCCCCTTTAAATGGGCGCCTTTGGAATATACTAGCACCTGCTTTGCATAAAGATAGTTCTTTGTTTGTAGTGCTCAGTGAAAATAAGTAACCTCTTTCAATGGAATATAGCTGAGGAAATGCATTCATCGCAGATTACGACCCTCCACCTATTTACTTCATCGATTATTAAAAAAAAATCACAATATGTTTAGTGATTCTAGAATCTCGCTACTTGCGGAGGGTTCAAGACTCCACCCTCCGTACATGAAAGAAATCAATTGATTGAAAATAGACATCTTATATGAAAAAAAAAATATTTTCCCTCCACGGAGTGTAATCAGGAATCCAATTAACATTCATGACATATCCACGATCATTCAGTCATGGGTTCCATCTATAGTCGTACGGCTATCGGTGCGTTTTTAAACCTCTAATTCATTAACAGCCATGTTCAAATTTCATTTTCTGGGAATAAATTCTCTAATATATTAGCGAAATTTGTTAAAAATAACCCCTGTACTTTTTTTATAATCGCGTCCAATACGCAATTCCAAAAGCAGGCATTAGCTGATTTGAATATAAAAGCTTCGCTCGGGACTTCCTTTGTTTCTGCAGATGCCATAATTACGTGCCTAGCAGCGAGTGAAAAGTGATTGACGGAGCGCATGCTTACCACAAACTATGGGGAATTAGTTTTCAGACCTTGACATCGAGTGCATCTGCATCGAGTCGGTTTTTAATGGAAGGTTTTTGCATATCTGGGTCAACTTTAAGAGAGCCGTAAATCAGCCGAGCAATCCAACTTAATTGGAATCCTTCTTAGGATTAACGACCCCAAGAGCTGCGGTGTGCGGGTTTTACGTGTTATGTGTTTGGAACAGAAGTTCCGAGCCATTTCAATTTCGCTGAAAGAAACGTCCGAAAAAAGCTTGCACCACCCGGAAGGTGCTGAGGAAGTGCTATGGTCGGAAGCCATTATTCTTTCATGGAACGAGTCTTTCCTCCAGGAATGGCATTGAACATCTTCACAGCATCGCGCCTGAGTGCGACGGAATTAGTCATTCGAAGTGTTGTTTGAAGATTTAACAGCCGCCCAGTTGTTCATTTCGTAACGGGATCCGCGTTACCATTTAGTAATGTTATCGGGATTGTTTTAACCTCCGGACGGAGTGCCGAATAAACTCTGTATGGATCCTTATATAAATAGAAAATGCGAATGAAAAAAATCTAAAGATAAATGTAAATTAGATAATCTTATGCGTAGATACTCTTCGATTCCATTTTCATGCCGTCACTTTCTCTTTCCCCCTATTTCTCTTCCTTCTTCTTATTTTGCTTGTTTAATTTACTGTATGCAATCAATTATAACAATTTTATGTTCAAACGAAATGGCAACCTTATTTGTAATTGTTTGATTCATTTATTTGTTATGCTAGTGTCATAAACACATCTAACCGAGAATCTAATGTTCTTTCTATGCATTAAATTAAGAAATCCTTTTATGTTCAACTTTGAAGGACAATGAATACCTCTGATGTTATTTCTGTTAATAACTTTTGTATATTTTGTTATCCTCTACGTTGCAATCTCTCTTTCTATCACTCTTTCGCAGGATTTTTACGCACCCCTTCTCTTTGTGGGAGTTTTCCTGCAGTGAAATAATGTTTTCTTCGATCAAAAATATCGTAGACATTTTTCCCTCCAAAACCATTCTTTCTTCCTTTTTCTCTTTCTATTTCCACCGTTATTGTAAAAAATCTTAGTATTTTACAGTTTATTCCATTGGTTAAAACCATAATCAATTTTATGGATTTTTACATTGCATTCTTATAATGATTAAGTGGAAGATAGAAGTTTGTAGTTCCCATTACGCTGATTAGAACGTATTTGTTTTGTGTTGCACATTATAGAGTTAGAATTATAATCTGCATTACAAGTAATTTGCAGTATAAGGTGTGATTTAATGTTCTACAGTTTATCAAGAGATAACAAAACGAAAATGTAGAAGGATAAATATTTTACTCATAAGCTTAAAGTTTTAATGTATTTATACTTTAGTTGAGCGAAATTTCCACTTGCTTGCGAAAATGCTTTCATATTGCACCAATTCTAAAGCAGATCGTTTTTTATCAGATAACCTGAGATATTTTTTCGACGAGTTATTTCAGTAATTGTTTGAAATACATTTGAATCTATTCGCCCCTTTTACTAGCTCTACAATATTGAGTTTAAGTGCAAATTAGCAATATTCATTTCAGAAAAAGGAATCGAGTCTCGTTCTTAACTCTCGTCCACTAGTGTTTCTATCAAATGACATGTTTGATAAAAACACTTTTGAAAATAGAGGTGTCGAACGAGCCTCCGGAATCACTGTTGGGCGGAAACGCTGTGTGATCCGAACTGTTACAGTTCATAGCGGGAAAACAGAATATCCAATGTAGTAAGAATGAATAGGTTATGGAGATTGGTAAAAAATTGAGAACGAGGCTGTGGAGAGGATGTAGGCAACAGAACTGTGATGTAAATATATATATTGATCAAAGAGTAATTGCGTTTCTTGTGATTGGATCTCTTTAATTGTTTACATGCTATTTATTTTGACTGCGTAATATCTACGGAAGAGGAGAAAGCAATGTTTCTAAATTATTTAAAATTAATCTATGACGTTTGTAAATGAAATATCCACGCTGCTTAATTTAATTTAGCAAAACTTGAAAATTATTTTTGTGCGAATAATGGTGGAAAACATAGGAAGCAATGTTTTCTTTGCTCGGAAATTACATTCTCTAATAAATGCTACTTTTGTAAAATTAACCTATTTAATGTCCACCTGGAGAATCAAATTGAGAACTCTTTATAAGCTAAAACAGGCTCAAGGGATCTCTTTTGTTTTTAGTTTAACTTTTCTTAAAGATTTTGGTTTATCTATGTGCTGAATACTCGNTACCTATCAACAAAATTTTGGGTGGAATTTAATCTCCATAAAATTAGAATTCTTTCTTTTAACGGGCCTAATCCTTCGATCCTTAATCTTTAATCTCTTTCGAGTTTTAAAATTGGATGAGAAATAAGAGACGACGATTGTTTTAACACATTTTTATCGTATTCTTCTGCAATTCCCAAGTAAGAAATTTCGAGTAAATGGTGAGGAATGCCCTCTTCACTCGCACTTGCATTTTGTTTTGGGAATGAATGCCTCCTCTCCCATATGCATTTTTGTTCCCTCGAATTTTCAAGATATTCATGCTTCTCTGAATTCATTTCCCCGTTCCATGTTTCTTTACTTTCCCCGTCCTCCGTTACTGGCGCTGCAGAGCAGCGGCCGAGGAGACCAGGCTTTTCCCCATCGAGGACCCGCATTTCAATATTACTCTTCCATTTTCGTAATGAATTTATAATAAAAACATGAAAGCGTGCTCGTTTTACGTAAAGATTGATTTCTACAAATTATCTCGAAGTGTAAATAATTTTTTTCAGCTTTGTAAATTCTTGTTAATTTTCACGTGTGTCATATGAGAATTGGTTTAGAGTAAAGCATTTCTCTCATCCGTCCAGCTCTTTATTTGATCTTCCAAATCAATAGCTTAAGTGATTTAAGTAAGTACTTCAATTTAGAAAATTGCATTTCTCCACTGTCTCGAAGATTACATCGATCGGAATCATCCGTTCAGAATCTTTTTGTCTAGTTATTTTTGAATTTGTAAAATTTTGATATCCCTTCCAACGGTTCTGTTTTTTGCTTACTCTTCGAAAGAGATTTTAATGAGTTATTTCTAAAGGAAAAGCTCATCTCCCGGATCGACTTTTTTACGTACATATATTTAAATAGTTATAGAATTAAGTGTTTCAACATCTGGAAAGAAAGTTATGTTATTTATATATTTGAAAGAGGAAATTTAGGAAATGTTCGTCCTTCTTATCGGGAGTTTAACGTATACTTAAGTGGGTGTGAAGTGTAGTGTTTTCACATCCGCAATGAAAGTAGGTACATATCTTGACTCAGCGATTAATTTTTAGTGATACAATTCTTGTTATTTCAAATGTCGCGAAAGAGGAAACATGAAAGTCAGATATACTCGAAACTTATTTATTAGTGTTCGTGCCTTGAAATTTACGTAGCGACATTTTATTTTTGTTGAGATTATAGGATTATTATTACGAATACATAATTGTGAGAAGTTTTAATAAAATGGAGCGCACAGCAGTGAGATGAGGAAATAGTCTTCTTGTGAACAGTTGACTTCTTGTCATCAGCGATGGGCGTAGTCCAGGAAATGTTTCAACACCCAACCCGCATCTTTCAATGAAATCGCGCATTTTATAAGTATTTATTTATAAATATTATAAGCTATAATTTCATGAGCTATTCCTGGTTCTACTTGTTTCTGAAAGACACACGAAGGACTCTGTTCGGCGAAAATGAGTCTGCAAAGAACAGTCTTTCATTTAACATAGATACAAGTATCAATAAAATTTAGTTTAAAATAACAATCAAGTTAGATTAGTAGAATAAAAGGAAAAGAATCTGAGAGGTTTATAAATACAGAAAATTCAAAAATGTTACGCTATCAAAGAATTATATTAAATAGACAATATCATTTCGCCGGCCTCGGTGGCGTAGTGGTTAGGGTTCTAGCCTAGCGTGATCTCAATAGACTGGTCCCTGGTCTAGGTCCATGCATGTCAAGGAAACATTGTTCCAAAATAAACTGACTCCCACCACTCTTTATCCATGCTTTAGTGGATAAATGGCAAAAGTAAATTTTTGTCGATTAGGTCAATTAATTAGCACACTATTATCACTTATACATATATACATGATACGCAAAATCGTGAAGCGTTCCACATTTTTTCCTTCTTTGTTTATAAATTTGTATATGTAATGGATTGCCTACGGGAGGTTTTTGGAGGGTTTTTCCTCCCGTCCTAGGGCGAATGCCAGGCAATCCTATTTTTTCATCTGAGTAAGATAAAAGCTCCAAATAGCCGTTGTTTGCTTGCAAAACTAACCGTTGGAGAGTTCCCACCAGCGGGGGTTGGGTTACTCCGTGGTCGTGCTTGTAAACAAGTATTGTTCTCGATACGTATTTCGACAACTATGTTGCCATCTTCGGGAGAGATGCTCTGGTTGGGTTACTCCGTGGTCGTGCTTGTAAACAAGTATTGTTCTCGATACGTATTTCGACAACTATGTTGCCATCTTCGGGAGAGAAGAATAACTTAGTTAGTTATTCCACACAATATCCACTACAGCTCCTGAGGGATGCTTTTAAAGAGATCGGATCGGATCGGACCTATAGGGATGGGTATTGTTAGATCCCAAAGAGATTGACCGTTGCACTCTTCGTCGCCCAGCAAACCTAAATAAATCTCCCATGTTTATAATAAAGTGCGGCAATCGCTAGAAACAAATAGCTAAACTGCGCACAGATGCATAGATTTTTGAATGAGTGCAATTTTCTAATATACTAAATGAATGGGAATTTGTTAGTAGAAATAAATCAATGGTCCAAGTAAATATAATGAACAAAAATAACAGTATAATAATACTTTATAAATGGTAGAATAAAATGTGCTGAATAGCGGGGAAAATCCAAATTGGAGAGTCCAGTTAATTATCTCATTCTGCAGTAAATCGAAATCTCTTATTATACTAAAGACTAAGTTATTCTTAACTGAAAGTGGTTATAAGTACTATTTTGTCGAAGGGAATTGTTTCCATGGATCGCATGCCTCTCGTTTGCATTCGAATTATTTAGAGCGGAATCAGGCGCTTCGAAGAATGACGTCATTCGCTCTCCTAATTCCGCTTTTATCGCAGTCGTCGCGGGTCCATTTTTGTCCCGAAAAGAGAAGCAAGAAAGAAAAAACGAAGCTTTGTCTCCGCGATTCAGGTATCGAGCGCCTTCTTAGAGCGGTTGTTGCTCCCTAGCAACGCCGCCCTTAAATGCACACGTTCTGAGTAGCCCTCTTTCTTCTCCAGTGCTGCCAGTCGTACCATTTGGTCAATTTGATCACTCACATCGTACATTATCGTATCGTGCAATGCGGTTCTCAAAGCAGGAAAACCCTAGGGCGAAACAAGTCTATGAATATCTCTAACTTCGCAGATTTTTTCTATGATGGTTTTCCACGAAGTCACGCCGAATTACGACAAAATATAGATATCATGCTTCTAACGCTTTGCAAGACGTAGATGGTGTAAGGGGACTGAATCCTTACCTTCTTAATCCGTTTAAAATAATAAATTTACCCCATTTTGCGTACGAACGGCCAATAATTCCTCAGCTAATAAGCTTACTGCTTACTCACTCCTCTTTATTCTGCTTACTTTATGTTACGTTAGTTATGAACTTGACTGTAATTTCATATTATGTCACGCATATTGGAATTCTGCATCACAGTTATATTCTGCAATGATGTACGGTAATTGATACATCTTTCATGTTCAGCTTATGGACGGTACTACTAATATTGTCTTTAATACCGTAGTCTTAAACACCTCTCAGTTTTAAAGATTTATCAACGCGACTAATATAAACGATTTTAAATAGCCTGAGCTACTCTTCAGGTTTCATTTTTTCAATTTCTCCGGTTGTTTTTTTTTCGTAAACCTTTCCAACTTTTAATTTCCCTGCCCACATTTCTGTTATTTTCCAGTCTGTCTCTGTTACATTTCAGCGTAGATTGGCTATCCGACGCGAAGTAAAATATCCGCAAGTTTGGCAAGAATTCGCGAGGCGAAGAAGTAGTATCATTTCTAAATTTCGGAGGTAGTTTATTATTCGTTAAACAAGTTGAAGCGGAGATCTCCTTTGATGCGAAATGGCCGCACTAAAAACGCTCTCGCGGTTTGCGCGCAATATATTTCAGAAACAATTGCACGGCGTGAACGTTTTAACGGAAAGCAGATGTTTTGTCGCTGCTTTGGAAGTGAAATCGGTTGTTTCTTCTCCTTGTCTATCAATACGCCAATTCGCCGCGCTTTTCCAAATAGTGTTCTGTGTAAAAGAAACATCGAAACGGCTACAGGAATATTTCCAGAGTTTATTCTTGTTATATATCTGAGTTAATAGGAAAAAACCGTCTTTTCGTTGAAATAAAAGATATTGGAGTAAACATTCCTACACTCGCTCGTTGGATAAATTTGATCCGAAACAAATAACTAGAAGTGTTTTGCAAGTACGAAAGCATCTCTCTAATGAGAGAAACTTGGCGTGAATTGCCAAATTTAACAACTAATAATTACTTTTTAACGTTAAGTATTACGTAATAATGGGACTTTATTTTTTATTGGCTATTCGATTGGGAAACGATCACAAAGTGTAATTATTAATAAAATGTTTAGTAGAATAATTAACACCAAAGCTTATAAATTAGAGAAGGATATCCTTCGTATTCCAAATGCATGGATTAAGTTTTATACAATACAGGANTAATTTGCTCTGGTTTTACGTATTCATGTTATCTAAAGATATTCAAAAATCAGGACTGGACAGTTAGTTGGTACAATTTACGGATTTCATAACGTTTCGGAAATTCGGATTGAGGATATTCAACCCGTATACGCCGCCGATTCGCCATCAAATCTCTTTCTTATTACGAATCTCCTACTGAGTTAACAATTTCAGGCTTCGGCAGGTCAAAGAAGCGAACTTCGAAGCTTTTAGGCTCCATCCGAATTTGAATTGCTGCTTAAAAATGGGCGGTTCGATTTGAAACTAAACGAACCAATTCTGAGTTTTCGAATCAGCGCTCAGAGTCCACATTTTCGTTTCGGTCACGTTTTAGTGCTTGCAGTCCTAATATAGAGACTTAAATGTTATGAGCAGATATTTTCGATTCCCGATTTGAAAAATATGTAGCACGACATACGAAGAGAAAAGTTAATGAATGTGAAAAAATGATTTACTAATGAATAAAAAGCAAAAATCTTAATGTAATATATTGTCTGAATAATATATTTGTATGCACTTTGGAATCTAAGTTACTTTAGCGCTCAAAACTTAATATTTTCCGAGCGCAGTCTGATGAAATGTCCTTGTTCTCGGTAGAAAACTGGATTATGCCCTTTTCCATAGAGATTGGATCAGAGTTTGCAGTTAAAGTTGGTCATGAGTCTGCCGAAAGACTTTATATTTGTTCTAATGCGAGTCTCTTCTTTTATGAAACTGTGCTCCTTGAACTCTGTCGTAATCTGATTTCCTTTGGAAACTAATGGATTCACTCATGTGCAATTTCTTTGCTGATTTAAGCGAATACTTCCGAGAACACACTTAAAATCCGCGTAAATGTTCGCCTCCGTATCGCTAAATTAGATCGTACATCTGCGCACTATGCCCTGAATCGTGGATTCATTCTTTAAAATTGCATTATTATTCCATTAGCCTCCATGGAAAAACACCGTCAAAGCCATCAATTGCACATAACATTCGCAGGCTCTCTGTTTCTACACAATAGCAGCATCTATTAATCCTCTTTGTCCATATCTTTTCCAATCTTCTAATTTAATTGAAATCAATTTATTTAGTTACAGTTGACTTTTACGCGGGTCTTTAATTTGATATTAATTTATGATCTCTAGAAAATACTAAGGGAATTTTGAAAACGTAGCTCCATTTTCATTCGATTAAAACGAGTTTGCCGTACGTAGTGAATCCCCATCTGTAATCACATTTGAAAATTTTCTAATTTCCACAAATTCTTTTGAAAACTTTGCCTTGCAAAAAAATCTAGTTAAAAAAACTCTGATTTAATAATTTATTTCATGCACTGAAATATTTTGCTCTTAGAATAGTTAAAGAATGCATTACTTTCATTTAATGACACTAAAATTTGTTTTAATTCTTATCATCGGTTGTCGTAATAGGGTTTACTCTCTCTCACTCTGAGACATAGAAAACGAAATGGCCAAAGGAATCTATAAATTGTATCCTAGTTATGATATAAATTACGAGAAATACTACTAGTAAATAAAAGACAATGAACTAAAAGCTATCTGAAAACATAATAAAGGGCAAATTTATTAAAATATTTCCATCGATAGAGAGTGCGAGCACAATCATTAGATTATAGTAAAAGTACTTGAAAAATGTAAAAGCGAACCTGTTTTGCTGCGTGTATGTGAAACCTAGACCTTAATAAAGAATTATATAAGAAGATTCGAGGACTTCGAGATATGGGTTTGTGCTCCCGGGGAAGTCAAGTGGGTAGTGCGATTGCCTTAGGTGAATGCGGTTCCGGTTCGATTTCCGGGTTGGGTAATAAAGAAGAGTAAATACTGAAATGGTGAGAGAAGAGAGGGTTTTGATTGAAGCAGCAAAGCGACGGCAGTGCAAAGGGATGTTCCATTCACTAAAATGAGGATATTCCTTGAGAAAATAATTTATGGTAGAATGCAGGGAAGAGAGCTAGAGGAAGAACAAGGCAAAGAAGGTCTGATGAGATGAAGGGCCGGAAAATAAATCAAGAAATTATGATAAAGGATAAAGGAAGAGAATTTCAGGAACTCGAAATTAACCCGAAACGGAGAGGACTCGTTTCACCTGTCATTGAAAGGTCTCTTAATTAATTTCTTCTTCTTTTGACGGTCTCTTCATTCGGAACAAATCTTTCATTATTCTGGAATATTGCAGTGGAAATTGATAATAAAGCCGTCTTCTGAGCGCCATTCACCACGAACACAGCGCGAGCCATCATTGTTATCGATATTACTTATCGTAATTTTTACTGTAGATTTATGTTGTTTTTTTACTAATTAAGTTCCAATATCTTTCCAAGTTTTTTTTTAGTTTCCAAACTTATGATGCTGCATGACGTAGAACGAGAAACTTTTAGTTACTGCTGCATGACGAATCTAAAAGATGTTTCTAATTCTAGTATATCATGAGTATCCATAATCCGAAATGCTTGATACCAAGGTTATTTCGAAGTTTGGAATTCTCTGGATTTTGGAATGAATTATTCGGTGAAGTTTCAAAAGAATCGAGACAAGGGAAGACTTTCAGAAAAATTACTTTTAATTTTATGTAAAATACATGAATAAAAATGCATCAAACAAAGGATTCAAACGTACGTTGATTTATCAAACGGGATGGTTGGACCGAGAGCTGAATCATTTAGGTCATCATAATTAATTAATCATAATTAAATCCTGTAGAGTCATTTCCCCCATTTCCAAAGGTTTTTATATTAAATATTTCTTTTATCTTATACATTGACGATGGTGTTACGTATTCATGTTATCTAAAGATATTCAAAAATCAGGACTGGACAGTTAGTTGGTAGAATTTACGGATTTCATAACGTTTCGGAAATTCGGATTGAGGATATTCAACCCGTATACGCCGCCGATTCGCCATCAAATCTCTTTCTTATTACGAATCTCCTACTGAGTTAACAATTTCAGGCTTCGGCAGGTCAAAGAAGCGAACTTCGAAGCTTTTAGGCTCCATCCGAATTTGAATTGCTGCTTAAAAATGGGCGGTTCGATTTGAAACTAAACGAACCAATTCTTAGTTTTCGAATCAGCGCTCAGAGTCCACAATTTCGTTTCGGTCACGTTTTAGTGCTTGCAGTCCTAATATAGAGACTTAAATGTTATGAGCACTGAGTCACTTTTGTAACCCTTTGTTAAGTTACATGTTTTGCTTGGTATTTAGCTGGTACACGTATATAATATTCAATCTTTTTTATTTTTGCATTCTATAAAATGTATCCTTTCTATTCATTTCTTTCAATTGACGACATTTATTCATTTTTCAAAGTCTCCACAAATATCAATTTATTGGATAATTATGGTGGTAAACTTAAACTGTAACAGCGGTCGAACACAAACATTCCCCAACCAGGAAAATCCGATCAGCCGGGACTCGAACCCTGGATCTTGCGATTGGAGTGCTAGAACGATAACCACTCTTCCACCGCGGCCTAAATTTTATTTTTCTACATGGGCTTATTTTGAGGTTTTTCGATTTTTGTGCTACGATAGCTTGGCCTATCTTCCTTAACCCATTAGCAAAATGGATTGCTGAAAATGTTTAAACATTTAGAGGGGAATAAGAAGTGTGTCACTTTAGCGGAAACTAAGAATTTCATAGTTTCAGTCACTCGAAAGAAGACGGAAAATAATGTGGGATGGATAGGTGTGGGTGGGATATCTGTAATTATTTAGGCGATATTCGGAAAGGTACGATTCCAGAGAACATTCTCGATCCGGAGGTCAAAGGTCACGTTTGAGTGCTCCGCAGTAAGTGAAATCCTTCGAAAGTGGTTCCGACCGATGAACTTTCCGCCTTCGGTGACCTCTGAATGCCCTCTCTCCATCGCAAAACGAGCACCACGATTTATTTCAAAGCTTCGGAATATAGGGTGCCGCATCCCGACTCTTCCCTTTTCCGTCACTTTCCATATCCCTTTGTTCTAGTATCTACCTTTTCTTACTCGGTGCCGCGTACTTCGGACAATACCTTCGAAGTATATTGCTTTTCACATTGCAGCCTCGAACCATTTGTTTATTGTTGAATTAATTTTGAGATTCGCTCCCAATCGTTGCAGAAGTAGTGTTTTAGCTTCGCAGATGGTGAGGATGGAGACATCACTTCAAGTGAGACTATGATGATGAAGATAAGTTTCAATCACTTGCTCCCGGTTCTCAACCAGCAGAATTATTTACCTTATACTTTTATTTGATATCAGTTATCAATGTTAGCAAGTGATACGTATTTATGTTGGGCATTCTTAAAGTTCGTGGAGGATACTTCTTGCAGCTCTCTCTCTCTCTCTCTCTCTCTCTCTCTCAGGAGAACTGTTGTTACGTCTGTCTTACGTGAATATGACTGGACTTTTCAGTGCCAACAGACAATTGCAACAAAACTGCATCACAGTATCGCTCAGTTTTATATTTGCTTTTGAAAATTTCCCAGGTGATTTAATGTTACCTTCCGGTGACCTATTATATGTATTGCATTTTAGAAAAAGTTAAACAAAGCGGAAAACTTGGGGCTTAGGGATATATCGTAAGATGGTTATGTGACAAAATTGTTTAAGGCTAAATCTAGCACCGAAATCGGAAAAATGGCAACACTGAATATACCGGTATTCGTAAATGGTTTTGTTAGATTCTTTAAGATGAAATTAATAGATCAAGCCGTAAAAGTTTTCATTCCAGTATCATTTAGAAATATTCAGTCAGAAATCAGTGCATTGACAATTATACAGCCTCACCCTTTCTGTTGTCTGGTTTTTCTTTTACACGGCTGAAAAATTCTCCGTGGAAACTCACCTTTCGGCTGATGCTGTGGCTGAGGAGTGAATGACTCTCGCTTTGGAGTTTGCATTTGATTTGCATTCTGAATTCGCACCTTCTTTGTCTTTAAGGAGTTCTCAAGAAGGAGCTCCTTTTCTCTTTAGCTCTTCAGGAATCTTGGCGGAGCGTGTTTACTTTGTATCTTAACTCGATCATTGACTTTTCCCCCAGCGATTGACAAATCTGAGTAGTTTAACAAAATGACGGATAATTTCTCGGTCTACCTGAACAGTAGGAAACAATGTTTTAAATTTATAACAATTTACGACAACTTTTCAAATTAAAAATTATTTTAACAGGGCCATTTATAGAGGTTTAATAGCATACGTGTTCAATTTTCCCTCCTTACAGGACCACTTATGTACTGAATAATTTCATCTCATGACTTTCGTTATAATTTCTGTGTGACACATTAGGATGTCTAGTAATCTTTTCCTATATTTATGTGTATGGGTTGAGAAAGAAATATACCATGAATTATATTTGAGGGGAAAATAGAAACCAGAAACTAGAACTAGAAAAAATAGAAATAGTAGGAATAATGGAAAAAGATCAATTGTTCTTGATTTAACAATTACATCTTCGATTTAAATGAATTTTAATACGGAGTTTCGCCGCTTGACGTGAAGGTAATCCTAATTTATAGGTTTAATACTTTAAAAGTTACCCGAAGTAGGAAGGTTTGAGTAAAACTGTTCCGAGTTTCGACGTTTCTTTCACTCACAGAATTCCATTTAGCAATTACGTTTTATTCGACATGTCGTACATAATATTCAGTAGAGAAAAGATTGCAGCCAAAAACTATTGATCCCAGTTGAATATGGCGTTAAAAGTTCGTCTATCAGGCACAGAATTTAAGCGATGATTATAAACGTTTTGTCATGACGGTGACCCCAAGAGAGTACATTAGCTGCCAGACAAAAGAGGACCGCTTTTCAGGTAATTTGTAAGTACCGAAAAGGAAGACCCTTGCATGACCTCAGATTCCTCGTGTTCCCGGGCACGAGTGGAACGTTCGTTGTGTGCGCTCCGGGGAGAAAAAGAGCGACGTGTTATTGTATTTGCAGGAATAATCCGCCTCTCTCACAGATGAGGGCAGCTGAAGCCAATGTAGTGGACCTGGAACAAGCGCTTGCGCCCGAAGGCCATCTTTCTAATTTGCTCTTTAGTTGGAGTAATTAGATCGAATGGCGTTGCCATGGTAACGACAAATTTCCTCGCAGCTAATTTCTGACGTTTATCTGAGAACATTTCATCTGAGAACATTTCATCTGAGAACATTTCATCTGAGAACGTTTCATCTGAATTTCTTTGTATACTTCGTAATGTGTTATTTTTTGAGTTCCATGGAGACAAATATGTGTTGATTTTCGTAATGTCGCCGGGTTGATTTGTTGTCACAAGCAACCGGTTTCCTTGTCAGACATTTACATAAATACGTTGAAATCTTAATTTTCTCGAGATTAGCTTAATGAATTTTGAGGAAGGTAACAAAATTTTAACGAAGATAACGTTTCAAGATGTAACTGGTTTGTCTTTGGAATACAATCAAGAATCTTTTAGGGTTGAAATCGTTTATGTGAATCTTAAAGCATTGTTTTAGTCCATCGACATCAAATTTGCATGTTTTCTTCCGCTGAATTTGGTACTGAGAATGTTCACATGTTTATGAATACAATGAATATTTACAATGGTTTGCTTTGAAATCGTCTCGGTACGTCTTTGGCCATGCTATATTGCTTCATCAATGGATTTTACACGGGACCACTTCTATTGCTCTAAATTGTTTTCTGTAATCCAGTATGATCTACAGGAATAAGAATAACTAAACGAGATCATTGCATTGCTAGTATGATCTATTAATTACCTTTCATAGATAGGAAAACCAATAAATTTATGGCGCACCATCCCGTTTTCATATTATTTTTTTAGTTGTCCGTCTTGTTC
Source organism: Ladona fulva (assembly GCA_000376725.2). Taxonomy (NCBI): domain Eukaryota; kingdom Metazoa; phylum Arthropoda; class Insecta; order Odonata; family Libellulidae; genus Ladona; species Ladona fulva. The sequence goes on along the minus strand of KZ308349.1, from coordinate 1,142,900 downwards.
AACTCCGCCTCGTCTGAAATATGTAATTGTGAAGATGGTTTAAATTTTCTATATTTCTAACGGAGATTTCAATACTCCGAACTCTGGATATCCATGTGGGTTCGACTTCGACGGAAGCGGTTCCGGCTTCTATTCCCGTTCATAGAACTTTAAGAAAATAAAGATTTCAGTACTCTGTTTAATAAATATCCATTCATCTTTTTACTCATAGGTTCGTTCAGATATCGATCTTTCTTCCTCGTTTTTCATTAATTTCAATCGCTAAAAATCGCTAAAAATAGCCATTCTATAACTATTTTTCATATATTTAGTTATGTCATCTCTTTATTTCACTCAGTTTAATCATTACTCTCAGCATAATAACAAACAATCAAAACTCTTCACCTCTTGGAACGCTCGATTCCTTATTTCATACTCACTGCTTGTTCTCTTACTTATAATGCTTAATCTGAAAGTAATCAATAATGAATCCCAGTCACCATTTTAAATAAATAAATCACTTTCCAAGGAACATTTTTCTCTTCATCGTTTTCACTTTCCTTCCTTTGCCTTCTTTTATCCGCTCAGCTCTTCCTTTTTTCATCTCAATCACTTTCCGTGAAAGGCATCGTTCCCATGACGACGTCGAATCCGCTTCAAACACACAAATGACATCATCGACCCTTCAATTGTTTGTTTGCCGTAGATTCGTGACCAAATGGCGGAAGCAGTCCTGCCCACAATTTCAGATTTTTAGATCACATTGGTTTCTCATTTCTCATAAATCTTGCCTTCAGGGGAAACGTTTACGCGTTTAACTTCTTATGACTCGGCATTTCTCTAATTTGATTTCATTCTAAGCTTTGGGAAAGATTTAGAATAGGCCTAAATGGTCTTACATTTATGTTCGTAATTTAAAACCAAATGTAAGTTACATTATTATTATTATTTTACTGTTACAGCGAGATTAGGTCAAAATGGCTTCTCTTCCACCTGACCTCTGGAGATATTACATGACAATAATACTGCTATACCTAAAAACTATTGATTACGGTTCACTTACATCAACAAAAATAAATCAGTATTTAGCTTAGGTGTATCTGTTCTATCCTTAAACGAAAATTCTAATTTGTAACAAAACTTGTTCAATTTAGATAAACCTTTTAAAAAACTTAGATTTTTATCAACTATGGCAACTCTTAGCTTCAAGTTGGTGGTAGAATCGTGGAGGTTGGAGGATTTTGTTAGCAATCGTTAACAAGTTATGCTTCTGCAGATTGAAGGAATGTCCTCACTGGACTCGTAGAGATTGATTGCAATAAGATTTGTATATATGAATGGCATACGTTACGTTATACTTTATACATTTACTCGTTTTCAATTTTGGGTGAGTTTTATCTGTACATTTTGCTGCTAGGTTGCTTTTAGAAAGCTACCTTTCCATCTAAAAACCTTTCTATATTCTTTGGAATTAAATCAAACTCTCTCAACCTATACAACACGTGATGCTGAAAACAATTAGATCGAATAAGTGCTTTTATGTCTTGTTGATATTGGTTTATTGAAAGTAGATTTAGAAAATTATAGTATATTGATTATCTGAAGGAAATCATTAGTTTAAAAATTTGCGTACCTCTGAGATTTGCCAGTTCAAAGCTTTATAATAGAGGAATAGAAGCCAGGAATTAGTACGAATATACTTGTACTGATATTAGTATGAATTAATACAAGGGCTCCCGGATATCCAAATGGGCTGCGGTATCGCCTTTGGTGGAAGCGCTGCTGGGTTCGATTTCCTGGAGAGCCTATTTGTGCAAATCGACCTAAATTTCGAAAAATTTTAAATAATTAGATAATGAATATCCCATGAATTAATAAACCTCAACCTCCCTTTTGCTGTCTTGTTGTCGTAACTAATCCACCGCATTAAACAGCGACTGACACCGGATTGTTGAAATTCGAGACAAAGGTATCAACAATTAAAATGAGAAAATCAACAATTAGAACGACATACTCAACAATTAGGATAAAAGCTAACCATCAAACAGAAACAATCAACAACTAAGACGTTAGTCAAAAATAAAGACTATAAATAATACAGTCGTTAATTTTGACAACGAGTGTACGTTGCCTTAGAGCGGCTGAACAACTGCAATCGATACGGAACTGAAAATGCATCTTCGGTGAATTACGATTTCGGCTCTTCAGCCACCGCATTATTCTTTCTTTCCTCCTTTTCTTTTCTTGAGGAAAGTTCAATTGAAACGGGTAGGCGTCTTCGTACCTCAGCCATCGAAAGTCCACGAATAGACTCTACCCTATAGTAAGAGCTACATTTGTTTTCCTATTGGGCTATGCATTCAATTCCAACGCTCCTTAACGGAGTCAAGATCGTGGCGCTGAAGCCGTAAAACACGATGCGTTCTCTCGTTCTTCTGCAGACGAAATCCTCGTTATGGGGTGGTTTCCATGGCAGCGTCAATAAACCAGCCGAAGGAGCCGAAGCGGAGATTCGGTGATCCGTTTATTTTTGGGCTGCAGACGTTTTGGGGGAGGAGACAGTGGTGTTTAATGTCCAGAAGGCCCTTGAAAGCACACGCCGAGAGAGGAGACTATCTTACGTCTCTCTCTTACCCTACCCAGGGCCACATTTTACAAGTAAAGCCGTTTTGGCTTCTCAGCGTTGATGAAATCTCGATGTAAAATATTCTCGATAAATAACAGTTATGACTAAATTTCGAAGAGAATTGTTTGCCGTGTTTGGTGATATAAATGTATATGTTCCTGCCACGATGTCTCATTGACTGGAATATTTTTGTTTTCCTTCAGTTATGGGCGAATTTATAATTAGGTGCAATAGGCTCTTGAGCTGAGGGTATCATCCATATGAGGGGCCCAATGACACTGTTATTAAGAGCTCTTTTTTGTTTTAATGGTCTTTTACGTGTGGGTTCCAGGGTTCACATCTCGCTAGAATGTCGGAAGTTAGAAATGACTCTGAGCGTTGATACACGTATATACGTCAGTGCTATTTTTTCATTTACATTTGTACCCTGCAAGCAGCCTTTCGGCGTATGGCAGTGGGCGGAGGTTTTGCAAATCACTCTTACAATCAGAAAATTTGGAATCGACCTAGGAAAGAGGCTAAAATTATTCGAGATGTGCGAAAATAGACTGATTTTTAATTAATGGCGAACACACTGCAGTTTCAGAAGAATAGAAGGTAAATCTTTCAGTGAAAAGGCAAATAAGTTTTAAGTTATGAACTCTATGAAAGGGAAAGGTAAGAAAGCAAGACTAAACAACAAGATGAATGGGAAAACAAGAACAGATGTGAGGACGTATGGGATGGAGAATTCGGAACTATTTTTTTTTCTCTCGTGGGTGTTTTTGAAAGGAATGGATGAATATCCAAAGATATCATAACAAAGAACCAACAAACCACGAGAATATTTAAAGGAAAAAGAAGAAAGCCTTTGTGAAAATACTGCGTTATAAATTTAAATGTGCTATTTATATAAAGTGGAAACTTAGTGGGTTTTGAATGGTGGAATTCTAAGCGTCATTGAGTTGTGAAGAAAACATATGTCTATATAAGTACACTGCGAGCTGCCTTTTGGCTTATGGCAGGGGGAGCATGCATCATGTCTCTACTTACCTAATCAATTGCTTTCGCATATCTTTCGCGGAAAAAATGAATTCATGAATCGATTTGTTTTAGCATCTATTTACCTAATCTTCCTCGCAGTATCAGAACGGCCTGTGTAACATGAAGAGCATTATATGAAGTATTATATCGGCCACACGTTCTGTGAACATACTTTCTCTTATTTAGTAAAATCATCCTTTTCTTAATATCTTCTATCTTGTATAGATTCCCATCCTGCGTCTTGAAGCATATGCGAAAGAGTAGGTTCGTCATTTGTGTGTTCCGCAGTTTATATAGACTCTATGTTAAAGACTGAAAGGCAATTAGCTGAGATCCCAGATGGAATAAATTGTATTGCTAATATATTCTCAATTCTTAAATCATCAAGATTGCTACGCTTGCAAATCGAGCAAAATGTTGTACTACTTTATTTTTTACTTCTTTGGGCTCGTAACAGTTGGAAGGGAAGTATCTGTGGGTGGTTGAGTCCGGAAGTACATTTCCTTCCATTAGCTACAAGACATGGCAAAAGCAAAATTCTTGCGAGCGAGTTTATAAACGCATCAGTGGAGGCGTCGAAAACTCCTGTTGTGGGATTCGTTACGGTAAATAAATACAAGATGTGTAAAACGACAACAGCTCACATTTACTTAGAAAACTTACAAAATTATAAATAAGTTTTCACTAGATCGACATTCGGTGCTTCCTATACGCAATAGTGTAATCAATAAAAAACGTAATTGATATACAATACCATCCCCACTTCTCCCGATAAATCAATGACGTTAGAGGAAAAGAAGTAATCGAAAGAGAAAGAAACCCACGATATTTTATTACACGACCATTGTTTCGACCCTTTAGGTCAACATTCACCTAAATGGTTGTATAATAAAATAGTATTGTGGTAACGGTAGAAGCGTCCTTTTTGCTTATTCTTTATAATGGAAACCTACCGCAAAGTCGAGGCCGAATGAGTAGATTCGATCTTAGCTGTCGACGACGTCGAAATAAATCAAAAACCCAAAAGCATATTAAGAATTGAATCAAACCGTTCCTCGGAAGATCTCATTTCTTTTTTTCTCTTTTCCCATTTACCGGAATTCGAAATTACGATCGCACTTTGATTAATATGTATAATGAATGCAGGAGTGATTGGGTTTTATCCGCCTTCTTTTAATGCATTTAATATTCTCAAGTACCATCGATTGTAACCATCGATCGCCACATACATTTATCTGATGGAGGACGGCGGCTTAGTTAGACTTATAATGAAGCAAGCTGTTTATGCTTTTGCTTTTGGTGTCATTGATAACCATTATGGAAGGATGATTGGTTTTTCTATTGCTGAGTCAGACATGTTTTGTTTCTAACCATTAATAGTACAGGTCCACTATGATTTCAACTATTTAACTTATCCAATATGACAAAAGTGATAGGAAAATTGTATGTAATTTAGTAAGCACCTTCATCACATCCGATGGATTAGAGAGTTGTATGGAAAACATAGAAACAGAAAATTCCGATGCAATGACTTGCTGTTTTCCACCTAATTAACTTTCGAAAATAATTAATTTTCCATAATTAACAAATTGCTCGGTCTTGCTTTCCTTGCAGTGCTGTTAATAGAAATTAGCATCAACATTTGTATGATCACGTATTCTCGGAATAGAGAGATACATGATTTACATAACCTCTTGATTTAAAAACCTTTTACTTTGTAAATTCTTGGAGTTGTGCGAGTATAAAGTTACGGGAAAACGTATTTGGCTATTGGAAAAATTTACGTGATACGAGACCTTTTAATTGAGTGCTAACTAAAGCCTGGGCAACTGCAGTTTACGTGTGCTTCGGAGAAAACAGTTGACGGATAGAGTGCGGCCGATGGCTGAAGCGGTGCCCTCCCTCATAAAACTCACCGCACCTAAGACGCACCCTCCGCTTCAAAGAAAATCCCTCGGCCGTTTTTCTCTCCGCGCACGTTTACAAATACCGAAAACTTTTAAGCACACTGCGCCTGTCAGCCATGTCTCCTCACTCCGGACAAACTGCTCCCGAAATAATCTCCCCCTCCTCTCATTCTCCTCACTCTCACTTCCCTCCGATGCTATGCATCGAACCCCTGACCCTTGCATCTTCACTGCAATTCTCAATTCTTCGTTCCTTTTTTTAGCGGCGGGTTTACTTTTGGCCGTGCACTCATCTTCCTGTTGTAGCGCTTTATCTGACCTACTCTGGGAAACATTATCTGCGTAGGATGTGAGAAGTCATGTCGAATCATATTAATTATAAAACACTGACGGCTGTTCTACTAATACTGTACATCTGCAGCCTTTTTATACATAAAATGTATTATTTTATTTATTTTCCCTTTGCCCTTGCAAACACCCGTTTATTTGGAAATTACAGCAGATGCGTGAACAGTTACAGTAGAAGAACACAAACAGCCATTCCCTAACCTGAAAACCTTACTATCCCGGACTCGAACCCGGGGCCTTGGTGTTATCGGAGTGTTGTTGAGTGGAGATGTAGTGTTAGCATGATAACCACTCCGCCACAGCATTGGATTTTTAACGCTTTGTGGTAGAGAAATAAGGTTCTGAAATAATTCCCTGATCATCATCTTCACTAATGTAGCTTTGCTACGAAGCCATTTGTCTATTTTATATTTCCTGCTGTTTCGCAAACAGTTCTTTTCGTGGAGAGGTTTAGAGTTAGTAATGACCATTGAGTAAGAAAGGAAACTGACTCATATCTCTCTCTACCCCGTGGCACCTTGCTGGATTATCCACCGAGGCAATGATAATCCCCATTGAAATTGTTCTAATTTTTTACTAGTCTTCATAGATTTAGTAAATTGAATGTACTACATATTTAAAAGAAGTATCTAATAATCACGGTTAGCGTCACGTAGAAATTCTTTTAAACTACCATCGCAATTTTCCCCATTTTGATGATAATATAGTATTAGAGAAATATCCGCTGAAAGATGAATGAGAGAACCTTTAAGATACTGTCAGTAGTCTGATTGTTTCAATTATATATTCTCTACTCTAAATCTAATATATTATTTAAACTAGCTTTTCTGTTTTGCTGTTTCGTTTATATTTTTGCGTCGAATTAATGCCTCTAAACAAAATTTCGGTCTGGCAATTACTAGTCAGTCTCTCTCCATAATAGTTACGGTTTATAAAGAGCATATTACGGGTACATTCCCAATGATTCGGCTGTGGTTGGGCCAATAACCAGGTACTGTTGGTTGGGGTTTATACGGTAATCCTTTTTATCGCTAGTTTTATAGTAACCCCTTTTTGTAAGCAATTCTTTATTTTCTACATCTTCTGTAGTTATCTAAGGGAGAATAGATCATTGGTCGGGAAGAATAAATTAAAGCGCACAACCTCTCGTAATTATTAAGAGGTTAGTAAAGAGTGGAGGAAGAAAAACTCGCATTCGGAAAAATAACAGAAAACAGTAAGAATGTTTCTTTGGAAGTAGAATTTTTATTGCTTGCAGTCCGGTAAATATAAAATAGACCAGCAGTAGTCTTAGGGAGCAATTTCCATTAAGCAGTTGTCATTGGTTCGCGTATCTATCATTTGCAGTTTTGTTATCTGTCAGCAATTTCGCGTATTTGTCATCCTTAAGCAATTGTCATTGGTTCTGTAATACCTTCCCTTATTTTAATTGAGATAACTCAACATTTTTCACTAAATAATAGTTACAGTGTTACTTGAGTTCTCCATATTATCGATTTTGGACTAACTGCAATTGTTATTAATATATTTTTATATATTAATTGTATGTATTTTAAAGGAGAAGTGCCCATATGCACTTTCAGTTATAGATTCATGAGGAAAGGGATGAAGATGATATTGCAGGATAAGGTGTATGTACGCCTAGGAATATACTCAAGGAGGAAGAACATAAAACGAAAGAAGTTCCGAGCAGGACCGGGATCAACCCAGACTGGCCTGTGAACGATGCTGCGTAGTCAGACTAACTAATTTGCCTACAAAGTCCCCAAAACGGCATGTCCGACTTTTATGTCAAGACAGCTCAATTGGCTCGAACAGTCACCGGAAAAGAGTAATATCCGGGTTAGAGTTCCAGTCCTTTCAGACCTCTTTCATGCCCGTATTTCCTTGGGGAATACAGGTTCATGTTGAATTTCCAGTAACCATTCAACCCTTTCAATTAATAGTTGTTAGTGTTATTCGTATTCATCCATCAAGTATTTCAGCAACTTTTAGACAATTGTCCAGAATTAATATTGAATTTCATGGAAATATTTAATTTAATTTTTCATAAAGTGTTATTAAATTCTGTGAAGGTGAAGCTATATTTTAAAAATAAAACAAACCCTAGCCGAAGAATAAATATTCGGAGAAATTATTCCAGTGAAGATGCCTCTGAGAAGTTACGAATGATTTACGAAATTGTTTGAAGTGCGTAAATTTTTATTAATCTCCCTTCATTTTACAGAACCCGATATTCAGAAAACAAATGAAACGGATCTGAAAGCTCCACCCACTTGAATGCGGGAGTTTCCCTTCTGTAAACGCGCAGTCGTTTATTAGATTTTCAATCGAGTGAAAGGCGTCTTTAGGTCCTTGTTTGCTATCGGAGGTGAATTTTGAATTTGAATTTCCTGGGGAATTTATCTGAGTCGTTGCCAAATATTTGACCGAACTTTCAACGTTGCGGTGATCTTTTCACAATGTGAATTCTGCTTTTGTAAAATAAAATACCTAACGGTTTATCTGTATTTTTCTTTGCGATGGCGAAAAAATACGGTTCTCAATGGAAATAATTTGGAAAAAGTTTGGCTTGAAGAGGATTGCGCTATTTTTCGTTGCTTTTGTCTTTCTTCAGAATTCTTAGAAATAATTTTAATTCATGGTTACCGAAGCACGTGTGAAGCTCACGCAATGATAAGTATATTCATTTAACTAATTGCTTGAACGATGACGCTCGTGGCATATCACAGGAGTAGTTGTTTATTGTGCTTATAGTGTAATGAAAGACTATGATAAAATTTCAAAAATTATTTGTTTGAAGTAACTGTTAAAATCGGAAGTAATGTAAGATCTAGAGCTAGAAGCAATTCTTTACTTTGAGAAAAGTTCGTAATTTCCTTTGAAAAGACTGTGTTGTTACGCATGGGTAATGTTTTTTTTGCGGGTGGGTGAAAAATAAGGAATTGAGGGAAGAATATGCACAGCAAAAGAGGCCTTTATGGGAAAAAAGTGCGACGCCGAAGGGCTTTGTGGATGATGGCAGTTGAGCGTGCTATTGTGCTTGCGTCGAACTCTGAAAAGGGAAGAGGCGGAGAAAGCAGTGCGAATATTTTCTCACTTTTCTTCCAAGAGTTAAAGAGGGAAAAGAATAGTGGTGGCGAAAGAAATTCGTGAGGGAGAAGAAATTCCTGAGATCTTTTCATCGAAATATTTTGGAAGGTGTTCAATGTTTTTGTGTGTAGATAAAATGGCTTGAATGATGTGAAATATTCTTAGCTTCTGAGGTTTAAATGCCATATTTATTGTCGCAAAGACGTATTACGTTTTATTTGAATCGTATTCATACCAGGTAGAGTTCAAAAGACCTATTTTTACTGTTGCATTCAACGAATGAATACGAAGTCAAAGGCTTGTAAATTTTCTAAGTTCTTCCATATAATTTGCAACTCCTGTTGAGTCGGATATCGTCATATCAATGGTCTTATCTTCCGAAATAAAAAGAAGACAGATCAGTACCATTTCCGCAGTTTAATGATACACGACCGGTTTCAACGAATTATCGCCATCAACCCACAGAAACTATGCTTCTTAAACGACCATCATCCATAGAGGGAATGTTCTCTTCGAGTTCTTCATTTCAGAAGGGATAGATGCTTCTTTGGCTGGAATATTTTCCTCGTTGACATCAGTACTGCTGACTAGGATTAGAACTCTTCGTCATAAGCTTCTAAAGAATCTAGTTTGACTGTGATGCAGGTTAATGATGGGTTTTCCGAAACCCTATCGGTGCGAAATATTCGCAAGATTTCCAGGTTAAATGATTAGTAGTGCAGATTTGGACTCAGCCTCTGACTATTTGATCTGGAATAAATCCTTTAAAGTTTCAGTAATGGAATGAAGGCTCATTGTCGAATGTAGTTTTCAGTTCTTCTTCATCTACATCTGCATAAATGTTTCTCCCTGGGAATTTTCCTAGATGCACGACTTATCGTGCCAAGTCATCTAACCCATTTCCTTGTTTGTGAAGACACTTTATTATCTGATTTAGATTTTCGTGATTCACCCCTATACTCTTCACTGCTGATAGGAGATTCCTCAACTTCTCTCTTGGGGATCCATACAGCGGCAATACTATTAACACTGAAGAAGAGAAAAAAGCAATTGACGTTGGATGTCACATTGACGCCCCAAAAACAAAACTGATGAAAATCCATGATGAAAACTGTGTTTCTTATTATTATTGTTATTGCATAGAGATAATCGTAGTTAGATACTGTTTTTATTTTGTATACGAGTTGATCGGATGTTTGGAACGATGAAATCATCTTCATATAGAAATGTGTGGTAAATCTGTGTTCGGTTAAAGCCAGGTCAATTTATGACTCTCACCAATTCGAAAGAAGAAAATCTTAATGATTATTATTATCGTAAACCTCTCTCATTTACGCGTACATTCGCGCCGTACAATTCGGTTGGAATAACGTGTCATTTTCTCCATTCATTCCATGAAGGAAGATATTTTTCACAAAGCGGAAATCTAGCTCAAAGAATCTTATAGGGAATCTCAGCTACTGTGAGAGACCATTTAAGTAACAGTTAAATATGTCCACATTCACCCTGCTTGTAGCATTTCTGTGTGGTAAAAGGGATTTATCATTTTCTTACCTTACGTGTTTTATTATAAACCTAACTGTACACGCTATTACTCGCTTCTTTTATGGGTTTTTGTTTGGTTAAAATGGAAAAAATCATGTTTTTACAAATAGATATGAATATTATCGTATTTTATTTGTCTTCATCGAAATAGAAAATGAAAAAAAATAGTCGATCCAATTACGTGAGAAGCATCACGGTATGAAGAAGAAGTTAAGAAGAGATTTATTCGACCTGTGAATGTTCTCCATTTATATACCTATATTTATTTACAATAGACATATATTAATACCTTCCCTTATTTTAATTGAGATAACTCAACATTTTTCACTAAATAATAGTTACAGTGTTACTTGAGTTCTCCATATTATCGATTTTGGACTAACTGCAATTGTTATTAATATATTTTTATATATTAATTGTATGTATTTTAAAGGAGAAGTGCCCATATGCACTTTCAGTTATAGATTCATGAGGAAAGGGATGAAGATGATATTGCAGGATAAGGTGTATGTACGCCTAGGAATATACTCAAGGAGGAAGAACATAAAACGAAAGAAGTTCCGAGCAGGACCGGGATCAACCCAGACTGGCCTGTGAACGATGCTGCGTAGTCAGACTAACTAATTTGCCTACAAAGTCCCCAAAACGGCATGTCCGACTTTTATGTCAAGACAGCTCAATTGGCTCGAACAGTCACCGGAAAAGAGTAATATCCGGGTTAGAGTTCCAGTCCTTTCAGACCTCTTTCATGCCCGTATTTCCTTGGGGAATACAGGTTCATGTTGAATTTCCAGTAACCATTCAACCCTTTCAATTAATAGTTGTTAGTGTTATTCGTATTCATCCATCAAGTATTTCAGCAACTTTTAGACAATTGTCCAGAATTAATATTGAATTTCATGGAAATATTTAATTTAATTTTTCATAAAGTGTTATTAAATTCTGTGAAGGTGAAGCTATATTTTAAAAATAAAACAAACCCTAGCCGAAGAATAAATATTCGGAGAAATTATTCCAGTGAAGATGCCTCTGAGAAGTTACGAATGATTTACGAAATTGTTTGAAGTGCGTAAATTTTTATTAATCTCCCTTCATTTTACAGAACCCGATATTCAGAAAACAAATGAAACGGATCTGAAAGCTCCACCCACTTGAATGCGGGAGTTTCCCTTCTGTAAACGCGCAGTCGTTTATTAGATTTTCAATCGAGTGAAAGGCGTCTTTAGGTCCTTGTTTGCTATCGGAGGTGAATTTTGAATTTGAATTTCCTGGGGAATTTATCTGAGTCGTTGCCAAATATTTGACCGAACTTTCAACGTTGCGGTGATCTTTTCACAATGTGAATTCTGCTTTTGTAAAATAAAATACCTAACGGTTTATCTGTATTTTTCTTTGCGATGGCGAAAAAATACGGTTCTCAATGGAAATAATTTGGAAAAAGTTTGGCTTGAAGAGGATTGCGCTATTTTTCGTTGCTTTTGTCTTTCTTCAGAATTCTTAGAAATAATTTTAATTCATGGTTACCGAAGCACGTGTGAAGCTCACGCAATGATAAGTATATTCATTTAACTAATTGCTTGAACGATGACGCTCGTGGCATATCACAGGAGTAGTTGTTTATTGTGCTTATAGTGTAATGAAAGACTATGATAAAATTTCAAAAATTATTTGTTTGAAGTAACTGTTAAAATCGGAAGTAATGTAAGATCTAGAGCTAGAAGCAATTCTTTACTTTGAGAAAAGTTCGTAATTTCCTTTGAAAAGACTGTGTTGTTACGCATGGGTAATGTTTTTTTTGCGGGTGGGTGAAAAATAAGGAATTGAGGGAAGAATATGCACAGCAAAAGAGGCCTTTATGGGAAAAAAGTGCGACGCCGAAGGGCTTTGTGGATGATGGCAGTTGAGCGTGCTATTGTGCTTGCGTCGAACTCTGAAAAGGGAAGAGGCGGAGAAAGCAGTGCGAATATTTTCTCACTTTTCTTCCAAGAGTTAAAGAGGGAAAAGAATAGTGGTGGCGAAAGAAATTCGTGAGGGAGAAGAAATTCCTGAGATCTTTTCATCGAAATATTTTGGAAGGTGTTCAATGTTTTTGTGTGTAGATAAAATGGCTTGAATGATGTGAAATATTCTTAGCTTCTGAGGTTTAAATGCCATATTTATTGTCGCAAAGACGTATTACGTTTTATTTGAATCGTATTCATACCAGGTAGAGTTCAAAAGACCTATTTTTACTGTTGCATTCAACGAATGAATACGAAGTCAAAGGCTTGTAAATTTTCTAAGTTCTTCCATATAATTTGCAACTCCTGTTGAGTCGGATATCGTCATATCAATGGTCTTATCTTCCGAAATAAAAAGAAGACAGATCAGTACCATTTCCGCAGNTATATATATACATTAAGAATCACGGTAAAAATTAGTCGTCTCATACTAAAAATATGTTTTCAATGAGAATGTTGTGAGAATTTTGGCGATCGACTTACGGGCAAGTATATAGAGTATTCATTTAATTAGCTATTGTATATCTCTGCTCTTGACTGATGGGTCACAGCTGCAAACAGTTAGACTATAACTAATTACAATTCTGTAGCTTCCTGAAGTTGACAAACTTTGATGAAAATATTAGCTATCTGAAGAATATTATTTTTTTGTTTTCATGGACCTATGTACGTTCTTCATCTTCTAATGACACCTACTAAATCCAGCTTGTGCACATTGAGTAAAATTAATTTTATTATTAAATAATAGATATTCTGTTGATTTAATATTCTGCAGGAATGAGGCATAAAAGAAATTTGAAATTTCAACGTATGAAGTGCAATTCCGAAGGATTTCAGCGACGAGAGCAGCGAATCAAAGCTATCTATGAGGTCCGTATTGACTGCGGAAAACCCTTATTGAAAGAAATCGTAAGGCTGCCATAAATGGAACGTCCGATATTCCCTGATATTTTTTGCGGTAAAATGGAACCATTCCTCGTGATTGGCTTCCGCTATTGTTTGTTTCCTGTTTGCGTCTCCCCTCCACTCTTGTTTTCATTATTCTCCCGTTTGCGTTTGGCATGTTGTCCCCAGCTGCATTGCCGCGCTGTCAAATCCACTCCCTTCCATTCCTACTCTATTTACAGGTGCCACCGTTAGCAATTTCGGTTACTAAATTGGTCTGAATACATCTTCAGCTTCCGTGTAAAGAACTCCCCGATACAAAGTGAGATCAGTTGTAGTATGACACGTTTGCTAGTTAAGATATATTTAATAGAGACATTCAGTGAAGTAAAAGTACTACTGTAAGTATTGAATATAAAATTTGAAACGGTTTCTCGGCTGATCGTGACCAGAGTTGTCAATTTAACGATTTTACCGCGAGACACAGCGTTATTCTTCTTTTAGAGTTCCTCCCCTATACGCTCGACGCACTTGGATTTCTTCTTAATGCAATGGCATCACATTTAGTCGATAAAGTTCGTAATACTTATAAATGTATGTACATATCGAAGAATATAAGAATAATTTGTACTTTTACCACAAATTTTATTTTCACAAAACATTGTGAAAATAATTTTTTTTTGAAATTGAATTGAAAATTGAAAAAAAGTTTTGTGAAAATAAAATTTGTGGTAAAAGTACAAATTATTCTTATTAGTAGTAGTAGTATTTTAAATCGGTGCCTCGACGGCTTGGGTCATTTTGCACCAATTATTCTTATATTCTTCGATTATGGATTACCACAACACCTCTCCTGATTCTGTGAAGTTTATTATGTACATATATTTGATTTGCGAAATATTTGAACATGTATTTATGAAAGGGAACAGAAGCGATTCTGGTAAAGAAGTGGATTCCAAGAACGTGGTTTATGAATGTTATATTTTGATAAAGTTGGCATTAAATGGTGCTTCCAATTCTTGAAATTATTTTATCTACCTTTTAAGGAAATTAGGCTATAATGAATGTACCGGTACTCTAATCGACCCGTTTTTATCAGTGCTCGAAACAATTTTTAAACTCTTCATCCGATTATGAAAATATGTTGAGCCATAAAATCTTCACTAACACAGTTAGTTCTTAGACGTACTTGTTTAATCACGATCATTCTTGCAGTTAAGATCGCCCTGCGTTTCCCTTTTTTTCTAGCGATTTTGCAAAAAAAACCAGAATAGGGCGAGGAAAACTTAGGTTAAGTTGGTTGAAGGAGGTGATTGAGATTCTGAAGGGATATACGGAATGTTAGAACTACTAGTAAAAGGGATTTTATGAAAAATACTAGTAAAAGGGATTTTATGAAATGATGTATAAATGTGCATGAAGGAGGTATACGCAAGGATACGAAAGTTTGGAGTGTTAATAATAATCGAGGCAGATGATTTGTATATCATAAGCAGAAGTTGAAGCTGAGAAAGCAAGTAACAGATTTAGCTAAGTATTCATTCATAAATAAAGGGATTAAAAAGTTAAACAGTTCGCCCGAAGAGGTCTTCATACCCTTAATTAAGAATGAAAAGAAGTTTAGAAAAAGGTGCAGGGTTTATTGTGACATAGAAATGTAAATTATGTTAATTTGTTATTTAAATTTTGAGCCAATATAACATAAAGGGCATAACATGTAGTATGGGTTATATATTGTGTATTGCTTTCATTTTAGAAAAAAGTGAATATTATTTGATCAAGCTGCCATCAGTGTCTATCTGCCGCGGAAATTTTTAAATAAATAAATATCTTCATATCAAATAGCGTGAGCAATATCTTTGCATGTATAGTTGCATAAGCTGTAGTAAAGTGAAAAGTTTGCTACCTTGGAATGTTTCCATATCCAGATATTAAAGATGGGTAAATCTTACGTTTGTAGAATAAACAGGAATACAATATTAACCACAAAAACTTCATCTAACTCTAATTATCAATTTTACAGTTGCTTAATCTAATTTGCTATTTTCTGGGGTTGATTCAGTTCCTTGGAATTACTTCGTTGGAAATTCATTTCATTAAGTAAACCTTTTCAGTTTGTTGGAAATCCAATTAAGATTTAGAGATGGATGGACGCTCATTCAGCAGCATTATCTTTGCTTGCGTCATCAGGAACGGCGGTTGGCTTATTCACTTAGAAAACAAGCGAAGCAAATAGAAGACGTTTTTCTGACTAACCCTGGAAATAGAATGAATTCAATCGAATAACACGCCGTTTAACGACGCTCTTTACCGTTGAAGGCATCTCTTGTCAATGACGAATGTCGTCGAACACTTCTACATATATCCAATTGGTTTAGTTTCCAGAAGCATTAACGCATAGTTCATCAGTGCGTTCAGATTACCTATTTTTGTTTTAATTAATTGATTAGCGATTAACTGAGGATTATTGTTGCTCAGGTGTGTAGAACAAGTTAAGTGAATTTTAAAGGGTGTTGCTATATCAGCATCTTATCAGTTGATCGTAAAATATTACGAAAGAATACAGATTCAGCGTGTGGCGAAGAGTGGTTTTAGTGACTTCTGATGAATTTGAAAAGTTACCTTAGAATGAAATTGGTGATTTATACTATGTTCCGTTAAATAAAGCTGGTGCAAGTGGCTTGTGATCTAGAGGTACCGATATTCATCAGAAAACGAGAGAAGTTATTCCGTAGGTTATATACGTAGATTTTGCTTCAGCGCTTTTTGTTCGATTATCTGATGGTGAAATGGATTTAGCGAGTTCTATATATGCATATATAAGTATATCAGTCACTGTCAGCGAGTCAGTGATTCTAATTCACGTGTTAGTTAGTGACTCATGGTTCATCTTTATTAAATACGTATTAATTGAGTTAAACATTAAAGTACCTAGTTGTATAGTCAGTGAATATAGCTACTTGTAGTTTTTTATGTAATTGAAATAATGAAGAAGAGAAAAAAGCAATTTACGGTGGATATAAAATGGACACTACAAAAACTGTGAGAAACAAAACTGATAAAAATTCAAGACCTTCTTTCTATTATTGTTATTGCGTAGAGAAAATTGTAATTAGTAACTGTGCGAATTTTTATACAAGTTAACCATTCATTCAGAACGATTAAATCGTCTTCAAATGGCAACGTGTGGTAAATCTATGATCGGTAAGACAAGCCAATTTCTGACTCTCTTCTATTGTTATTAATAGCCATCGTTAATTAAAACCGAGAATACGAACAGAAGAAATAACGGTCTCCTATTCTTCGATTGAGGATTAGTAAATTTGTTTTCCTATTTCAGGTTTGCATTTCACTCCGGCAAAAATATCAGTTGTTTCCGGTTTTGGTTTTCCGTTTGGTTATTGTTCTATATCCTGATTTACGCACATATGCCACCCATTTTCTGTTTTCTGTGCTTAAACAACCCAAAATTGCACATATTTCTTGCATTATTATCTTCTTATTCTGAGTGCTTTAGTCGTCGGGGAAGATGGCATGCGGTGCTTGAAGCGTTATTTGTAGCATACATTTGGCCGTCATTCCCTCGCACAAAAGGATCCGTTGACGGAGCTTTCGCTCCCTCCGTCGCCGCTTAAATGCATTTTAGTGTGCCATAAAAAGAAATTCTCCGCCACAAGCGTCTTCTCCTCCCTTACTACCGTTACTCATTCTTAACGGCGCCATTTCAATGATATATTTGGTTTCGCTATCATTGGTTTCTATATTGCCTGGAAACATTATTTATAATATTCATAAGTTATGTAAAAAAATTACAACCCAGCTGTATTACGACGTGGATACATTCTCAGTCTCATGCGATAGTCTCATGGAGTAAAGCGGTACAATAAAGGCACATTTAATCCCAAGACTCAAGTAACAGGAGTGATACAGTCTGTATCATTTTGGCTGAAGAGCATGTAAGCATCGTTTGTAAATTATGAGAGTATGCATGGTGAGTATACGTGTTCAGATTTTTATTACGCTGACGTAAATTTTGGTTAAAATACCAGGAGGAAGATTTCATATGTTATCCAGGTTTGTAAGTTTCAAATCGCCTGGCTTTTCGTTAGGATCCTAGGATAAAAATGTGAAAAATAGCGATATGTCCGGGACTAAAACGCAGTTTTCCCACTTCTCGGGCCGTTATTCTAACCACTGACCTACCATGCCGTGTCTCTTCCACACTGTTAAGGAAAAGCTTTCGTGCGCAAGGCAAGAGGCGTTCCACATAGTTGACCGAAAGAAACAGCCAACTCAGTGGAAACATTCCTTTTCTTCTCTTTCGGAATTTGGAGCGATAAATTCAATGAACCGCATGATGTGGGTACCGAAAAACGATCCAATGTCATCGGAATTTTCAAGATAAGTTTGCAGACGAAGGTGTATTGCTTATCTTGTCATCGAAGGAACTCAAGTCATCTTCAACGAAGATGTAGTAACGAACGATTTTCAACGTTAATGGTTAAAACACGACTGCTTCGAGATTGAAGATGACGAGAGGTATTCGAAATAGCTGCTGTAGGTCAATCTTTTCTTGCACTTTTCATTCATAAGTTAAGCAACTTCAAGTACTTGTTCTAAAGGTAGTCCAAATCAGTTATAGAACTTATCGTAGTCAACCTTCGTGGCAGATTATCAAGAGTTTGAAGGAAAATTCTCATCATAAATTTCCTGTGTTTCTTAATACAGTATAATGAACATTGGAAAAAATATCTCAACTAATCAAATCCAATTATTATCGGGTAGGTATCTGTCCAATCAAATTAAATTTTTATCTGGGTAGGTAATGTTAACCAATGATTTTGAAATTTTATTTTTCATATTATTTCGCCGAAAATATCCTTTAACTTTAGTTCATATTTCTCTGAATCCTTTTCCATGTTTAATTTACAAATTGGTACTCATTGGTTCATACTTACCATCGCTTATAACACTTGCTCTAGAGTGTACTTCGCCTAATTAGGATTGAATCTAGAAAGAGCAACGTAGACTTCTTTGGTCCTCTCTGTATCTCGTGTAAGCAAATTCCCATCACTGCCTTTGAATGAACGGATGCCATATCTTGCGAATGTCATTCGATCGCAGCGGGAGTCGAACGCATCACCGGATTCACTCCGTTTCTTGTTCCCAGGAATCCGCGCAGGTCTCCCACTACGAATCCGTTGACAGACGAATTTCCCATTCCTCTGCGACTGATTTGACGACCCCTTTGGAAGAACATCTCCTTTTCAGAAGTATGTGTATCAAGTAGTGAAACCAGAGCAAATCTGAAAGAGAAAATGATGGAAACAGCTGATGTGAACATTCTTAGAAAAATGATGAACAAGATATTGAGCTATAGCACAAACATTAATGGTAATACGGAGAATTTTAAGGTGGATGACATATTCATGTGGATTGGGTATTAAAAGTTAGACTATTGTGAGCATGTTGAAGAAGAATGGAAAAAGATGTTATAAAATAGCCAGGACCTAATAGCATAAGACCCCTGCAACGCCCCAGAAAATGGTGAAGAGGCAACCTAAATTTATAAGGAAACAATACCGAATTTAAAGCGGCAGTAGTGCTTATTAATAAGCTAGAAGAATAAGTCAAATTTCAAGTAAACGGAAATTACTCGATCAATCGGCGCTGTTTGTCATTGATGCTGCCATCTGCTATATGACGTTTCAGTTAAGCTGTGATCCTAGTTCATTAATATACTACAATCACATATAATTTGAAAATCGATAAAGAGAAATAAAATCAAAATCGGTACAATAATATGTGAATAAGGTCTTAAACAAGAAAAACAGTACAATACGTTGGATGAGAATGCGTCCAACTCCTTGGTCCAAAGAATCAACCCCAAAACCTCCAGTGGACATAACGTTTTACGGTACAGTAAAATAGATATTTTTAATCCCAAAAAATTGTTTCCACTGCTGGAGAATTCCCGCAAAGATAGGGCATATAGATCTAAATAACTGTTGATTACAATTTACAGCTGGTATTTGTTGGAATCGCAGATATTTTCTGAAATCATTCACGAAGGAAATCCGCAATTGGGGAAAAGGCTTCGAGACTTCTTCGATTAATCTTTTCATTGTTATTTAGAAAAGAATATGTACGCACAATTCTTTTTTCTACGAGAAAATTTTGTGTTTGTTTTACGTAGGGCGTTGAGTCAAGGATAAGGGAGCGATATATCAAAATATAGACTGAAGTTGACTCCTCTGAATGACAGAATTCATTCAGATTTTTTCATAAATATCGATAAGGTTACTTACCTCTTTGTGGTCTCAATTATGGTTTGTACTAAATTGAATTAAAATAGATAGTGGTTTTGCGCGTAAAGTCGTGCACTTAGAAAAATTCCCAGGAATAAACTGACTTGATAAAAGTTTGAGAGGAGAGGGAATTGAACCCGGAATCTTTCACTTCCCGGGATGATGCTATTAAGTTATCGAGCCGGAACGTTTAGATATTCCGCAACATTTCGTTTCGATGCGGAGAAAAATGTTTCACTCTATATGTCGTTCGTTACGTGAAAAATATCAATTCCTAATCAAATCAGGTTTTAGGAAATCGTTACTTCCTTATGTACTTCCTTAGCTCACATTGGTTAGAAATATTCTTAGTATGAAATATGGTCAACATAGGAGTTTAGTAAACTCCTCGGCACTTTTATATACATTTAAGAGTGAAGGTTCACCGTGGGCGAATTCAATTCAGTTGTCTCCACATTTCAGTGTCTACCTCCTGTCTTTTCTTCACACAGTAATCCTATCTCTCTCTATTCTCTACAGACGCGGTGGCGACCGAGGACCCACGAGGGCCCGCTACAGAAAATGCGTCCAATGCGGTGAGAACAACAGCAATGGATCACAGCGTGAAGGCCATGCACTCCGGGAGGCCTCTGTCCGCTTTGGCCAGAAGGATCCTCCACAGGCACCGGTTCGAGAACGACGAACTGGAGGCCCTGTACCGCCGATATGCCCTCCGCTTACAACACTCGTCGGTGGCATCGGCGGCGGCCCTTTTCGCCCTCTTGGCCACGCTCCTCACCGGACTCTACGCCTCCGCCCCCTTCCATGCGGGGTCGCCGTCTTCAGGGGCGCAGGCGGCGGCTGCTGCAACTCCCGTGGCCCTGGTTGCAGCGGGGGCGGGAGCGGTGCTGGTGGTGCTGCATGCGCCGCAGATGAGGCAGAAGGACGCGAGGATACTGCCGTGGGCGGTGCGGGGCCTCCTTGTCCTCGGAGGGATAGTGGTGGTGGTGGGGACTCCGGGGATTGTACCACTCATGTCCTCGGGGTGCGTGAGGGGCGACGGCGCGGGCAATGTCATCGCTGGAGTGGCCGCAGAGGGGGCGTGGCAGGTAAGTTCGATTCATCTGTTTCTGTGACAAAGATGTTCATTCATGTACTTGACTTGTGGATTCCTTCACTCGACTTCTTCTTCACTTCCCTACGTCTATTTTTAATCTCGTCACATCCCGGTATTTATATATATAGGAATATCCTAAAGGAATGAAGGGGATTATAGGGACTTTTCTTTACTTATTAGAACATATTTGAAAATTTTTTTTCTTTATTGTTTATTACATCAAGGGAAATTGAAATGAAAAATATTCCGCTAAGATTTACCTAATTACTAAATCCTTTTTCTTTGCACAGTTTCGCTGTTAAATTATTAGAATGTAGAGTGACGGTTAAAGGTTTCTAATTTGGCTTTTTGGCATAAGATGCCTTCCTATACAAAAGGTTCCTCATCACCCTTCAATTAATTTACCTTATATTAGTATCCCGTAATAACGTTCTTTTCTAATTTATTTCCTTTCATATTTTTAAATTTGCGTTTTACATTGGCCCTAATATTTTCCTCCTACAAAGCCAGCTTTCGCATCTATATAGTAAGGCTCTATATCAGCGATATTGTGAAAGTTATTCCTACTACAAATTGGTACTCATTGGTTCATACTTACCATCGCTTATAACACTTGCTCTAGAGTGTACTTCGCCTAATTAGGATTGAATNTATATATATATATATCGAAAGGAAAAACTGCCAAAGAAACACAAATAAAATTTTACAAAATAATGGCTGTCCCCACATTGCTATATGGATCAGAAGCTTGGGCTCCTACAAAAAAAAATACTATAGACAGATAGAAACATCAGAAATGAAATTTCTCAATTCTGTAAAAGGCTGTACACGTCTGGACCACATAAAAAACGATGAAGTTAGAGTAGAATTAAGAGTACAACCAGTGACAGAGGTAGCAACAAATTATAGAGAAAGATGGAGAGAGCATGTTAATCGCATGCCTCTAGAAAGGATTCCTAGAAAGATTTTAGAATATAAGCCATCAGGGAAAAAAAGCATAGGACGACCAAGACTACGTTGGTGAAACTGGAACAGGCAGAATGCCTAATCCTTGAAAGGAAGATGATGATGATATATATACCATCGTATTAAATGTAGTAGATTATGTGCTATCTTTAAGATATTAGTGATGAGTATGACGTTCTTTACTTGAGTAGCTGAAAAATGTTTTATTCAAACCGGCTATATCACTGTGTTGTCTAAAAAGGTAAAATTTGTTAAAAATGGCATTAAAACATATTGTGATTAAAGAATTGTATTTAAATTGGGCTAGGATAATAATCACGGTAAAATATAAAGATCTTAAGCTTTCCTGGTAGA
Organism: Ladona fulva; assembly: GCA_000376725.2. NCBI lineage: Eukaryota > Metazoa > Arthropoda > Insecta > Odonata > Libellulidae > Ladona > Ladona fulva. The sequence goes on along the minus strand of KZ308349.1, from coordinate 1,120,770 downwards.
TGCTGTGTAAAAAGGATTAATAATGTGAATATAAGGATTCACCAGGTAATTCATAACCTGGTGACATAGCTGTCGCCAACGTTTCGATGAATGAAGTCGTCATTCTCATGTCTGCTTCTCAGGTGAGAAATACACGTTAGGTAAGAAAATGATGAATCCCTTTTACCGCACACAGAAATGCTACAAGCAGGGTGAATATGGACGTATTAAACAGTTACTTAAATGGTCTCTCACAGTAGCTGAGATTCCCTATAAGACTCTTCTTACATATATATATATATATATATATATACACATATATCCCCTCCTCACACTGCCACAGTTCATTGCCTCATCGGGGCGGAGGGGTGTTAACGGAGGTTGGAGGCGATGTATAGCTCAGGTTTAACCATGCTAAGAAGGCTTCAACAATATCTCCGGCCAAATAGTGAGAGTGGCACTCAGTTCA
>KZ308349.1:1034816-1114466 GCA_000376725.2 Ladona fulva | reverse complement strand
TAAAATATATATTAATCATGAAATTCCACCAAGTATCCCTTGATACCATTCATTTTATCAGAAATATCCTCTTTATCAAGTGTACTTCCTCTGACCTTTTCGCGGTGCTGAATGTCCTTTGTTACCACACATTGGATTGTCATTCGTTTCGAATAAAAATTTTCAGAAAATACTCGTGGGCTTATTTACTTCTATATTTTATGGAAAATAATTCAGAAATTTTATCTGACGATGATATTTAACGTACTTTCCTAGAGTTGAACATAATATTAGCCATTCCCGGTCAAGTCAGGTTCCTACTTCTGTTTTCTGAAACCCTAACAATTATTCACGACATTAAAAATTGCGATTCCTCATAATTCAAATATAAAGCACTCAACTAACTGACGAGTCACTTTTTGTTATTCCATCACGGTTGTAAAAATTAAAAAGCGGAATCTAGATCCAATGTTTTTATGTTAAATAGGATTTTGTTTCCTGGGAAAATTGGCTTCTACTTTTATTTTTCCTTCCTACATGGTATTTATTCGTTGAAGAATTTGGATATTTTCTTAAACGTATTTATTTGTATTAACCATTCGATAAACTAAGAAATAAATACCTCTGATTTAAGTTTTACAGTTATTGGTAACTGAAAAGGATTAAGTTTTAGTAGGGATGGAATTTTGTTTGTTGTATTATTTATTTTTGCTATTATATAGGTATCCCTAATGTTAAAAACAAACCAAGTTCATCCGATTAATTTTCCATCAATAGAGATAACGCCATTTGCTGTATCTTTAACGAGCTCTGTGGTAGCATGAAATTGTTTGAAAATAACTGAAGCCGAGCCAAAAACGAGACAATGAGAGATTCCAAATTGAGTCTCGTGCCACTCCGCTCTCTATTGACTGTCTATAATTTTGGGTTTTAACCTTTGACAGGAATACATGCAGCGTGCGGTTTTCCGCGGCATTTCGTTGGACAAATTGCGAGTGCCAGAGAAGGACAGAGTTGAAGGATCGTTTTATCCGGGAAAGGTCAAAGGGTCGCTCAGAACGCCGCTGGCGTCCTGTGCTCTCGGAAATCGTGTATTAGCTGTATTTTTAAGGAAGTTGTTGGTGTTCCTTGTATTTACTCAATGAGTTTAACCGCAGGAGGGATACAACTGATGGCTAATGAAACTTCCTCTCTCACGCGTAATTTCGTCCTATTTGTTTCACCTTCAACATTTGAGCTGTCAATTGGATTGTTTGCGTAAATGATTGTTATGGAAGTATATGTGATTTTCGACGCCATATAAAGTTTGTACCGGCTTTTGTTTTTGCGTATTCTCTCTATGGAAGGGAATTGTTTCCTCCAATTAGAATTTTGTTGGTGAGCAGGGTCCTTAAATGCGACGAATAGCTTCTTTTTAACTGATTTGAATTATTAATTTTTCATAACTCAGCTTGTATGTTTCGTTCAAAGTCATAAGTTCTTTATTTCTCGACAGCGTTATCCATTCGACGGTAATCTTTTACTCACATTAAACGAGGAAGTGATCAATCAATGTCTTCCTCACACTTAGCGTACTTTCTTGCTTGTTAATTTTTTAAATTATTTTTATTTAAATTGATTCTCTTTTCCTTTGAAGCGAGGAAAGAGGAAATGAGTGTGGTAAATAGTGAAAGGGGTTAATGAAAGAAACTGATTGAAATTGCAATGGAAGGAAAAACATCAAAAGGGCCAACACGAATTTATATCTATTTGTGTTTTAATCTTGTGTGTGGCTCCGATTAATTTCCGCCAAATCATCTTAGATGTACATTTAACCCTAATTCGCCTCGATTTTTACTTGTTCTACATGTTTTGGTTCACTGGCTACATTCCCTTCGTACCAATTGCGAATTTTGCATCGTGGTAATGCGTATTTAATTATTTATTGTCAAAATTAACAAAATGTGAGTGGAAATTCTCGCTTTCTGAGAGGAAACCTTTTGATTTCAGTTTTGAACTCTATATACTCTTCTTTTCCGCTAACCTTTGGTCTATCCAACCGCAATTTTAACTAACGGCGCAATTTGTAATGACCACGCATATGACGATGAATTGCTCTATGTTATATGAGAAAGTTTATTTAATCTTTAAAAAGCTTTATTTACAAAATATATATTTTGTACTCTATATACAAAAAATACAAAATTCCAAAATATATTGATCGTTGTTTCAGGATTACAAAATAGTTTCAGGATACAAATCAGTTGTCTTTTTTCGGCTTACATTAACAGTAATTCAAAAAAATTACACTATCTAACAAAATATGTACATTGAGTGAAAAAAGAGTGAAAAATGAGTGAAAAAAGAGTGAACAAGAGAAAAATTGATGTGAAACATTAAGGTCCTGCCAAACCAAAGGCTGGTTAACATCTTCAGATGGTTAGTTTACAAACGGCACATGGTAGACAGACACCAACATTCTAATACGAAGATTAGATAAGATACTAGATTTGATGTATTTCTTTATTTTCCGAATTGAAAATTCTTCATATCCTATCTAATTCAGGAAATTCCGCTCTTGGTCGTAGGTTTTAGGTATGTCAGTGTCAATCCCAAGGATTCGATTCATCAATCACTCTAATTCTACTCCGACATAAGGCAGTACCTCGCTTTATAAATCTCCACCCCTTCTGGATCCATGGTAGCGTTTACAGACTCATTTATCATCACTTACCCGGAAATTCTTTGGTAGTAATAGATTATTTTTACTTCCACTCCTGACTAATTTAAACTGTCGAGTTTGTAGTTTTCCTCATCCGTCTTCTAACAATTTGTTACATCCGTTGCTTTCTGCGATCGATAAATTTCTCCAGGCACTTTTGGATAACGCTCTAAAATAAGAGGCTTCCCGAATTTCTTTGAAAACCCCCATACACACAGCCGCGTCCAGCGTATCGATTCGTTCTTCGGTCCTTAAAAGTTTATTCTGACATCCTTCTCAGAAGCAATGTTGATTATTCGTCATTGTTTGGTATTACCCTTTTAAAACGTTTTCGCACGATATCGTATATTATTACATTGGTTATTTAACATTTGTCTCTTTTTACAACAAAGATGGAGGGGATAAAAATCCAGTCAGCCAGGAGACTGACTGAATCCCCTCCACTTTTAGCTGCAAATAGCTTTGGAGAGGGCATCAAGTGATTAAACCCGCTGTGGTTTTGGGTAGTCTTTGCCTATTTGTTCTTACCAAGAATCCAATGAGGGGAAAACTACTGTTAAAGTGCAGCGTGATGACCCTATCAACAACAATTTTCAAATTATTCAATTAGGAGTGACCAAAATTAATTCAACATCACTCATACCCGAAGTAATTACCTCAAAATTCTCATCAACACGCCGATTTCTGAAAGGTTTTAAAGAAAGGTTTCGTTGCTCTCCAATATTGAATATAGGATTGTTTCTGGTTTATTTATTTCTGATTCTTACTTTAATTTTCATCCTTGCTATCAATGTTTTTCCTTGTGAAAGAAATATCTTTTTTGATAAAGAAATATCCTTTTGGACCTGGATATTTTATCCTCTCACTCAGAAGAATTTTCTTTAACCCGCAGATGTGGCAACCCCCCTCTTACATCTAAACCTTTCCTTTAATCATTGCTATGAACAGGACTGGTTGTGAAAAAATCTTATGTTTACTATCTCTACCCTTAGGAGATAAAAAGAGGTGCACCCATGGACCAACCAGAAATTCCTTAAGGGAGGTTCAAAATTTTTTACCTGAAAATTTATCGCCCTCTTCGTTCGCAAATTTCATGCCACTCATTCCTCGATCTGCTGGAAGGTGGACCAAATGGGGGCGGGGTTTCGAATCCCACGGACCCCCCCTGGCTATGCCTCTGATTGCATCAATGCAGAAAATATGGTATATTATATAAAATTAATAGTGAATTAATCTTGCTGAAAACAGGGAGAAGACGTGACATTTCCACATGGTCCAGGGGCGGATTATTATTAGAGGCCCTAGGCGCCAAGATCAGATTGAGGCCCCCGCTACGAACTATGATTAAAAATTTGAATTTTCATAAGAGTCAAAATATACATCTCATTAAAAGTAAAATATACATCCCATAGAATTCTCAGTTCCTTCGCTGTGGCAAGAATATGTGAACATGACTTGAATTAAAATACGTAGTAATTCTATAATTTTCAATGAATTGAAAATTGACTCATATCATATTTTATTCTGACGTAGGCAATTTAATATATTCTATGAACATATTTTTATATTTACTCAACAAATATAAAATTCTTTTTTTGGAAAGGAAAAACTACAACTATTAGTTGGATGAAGAGTTCTCGGGTTTCCAGCCGGGTGAGTATATCCATGATGGTCGATGGCTTCCTCCATAGAAGCCATCTTCAGGACTGAAGTAGAAGAAGAAGAAGATTTCTTCTATGGAGGAAGCCGAAACGTAGACCATCATGGATATACTCACCCGGCTGGAAACCCGAGAACTCTTCATCCATCTGATACGCCGGGAAAGCACCAGATCATTACAACTATTAGTCATTGACAGTTTATAAGCACTGTCTTTTTGAGACTCCCCGTTAGACTGAGGCCCTCAGCTTATACAGCGTCTTATTATTAATCCTCAACTGCAATGCTCTGACGTTTTTTATAATTCAATGTTAATGGGTCTCATGTTTCATATTATAAAAATTTCGACAATTCTACTTGAAAATCAGGAATTTCGAATGTTAATTTTTAAGGGTTATTTATGACCTTAGGAATCCTCTTATAATTTGTTTTCGAAACCTTCGTCTAACATAAGTGAAACCTGCTTTCAGATGTTCTCAGCGCAGTGATTCATTTCGCATGAAATTCCTCCATTCCGTTAATCTCGAATGGAGACTCCAAAAGGTTTAATTAATCGAGAACTCCTTTTTCTCAATTCAGGTTGCGTTCGTGGCTTTGGTGGTGTATGCAATGCTCCCTCTACGGGCACCGGACGCTGCTGCATTCGGACTTGGGTTGACCATCGCTCATTTGATCGCCGCCGCATTTCTACCCGTCTACTTCCGCCGACTCACCTGGCAGCAAGTAAGTCCATCGCGTTCTATTTCAGATGGAGACGTGAGAGGGAAGGCCTTGAGAGTATCCTTAGCATTAAAGATGCCATGCTTTGCGGATGGTCAACAAAAGAAACAACGAAGAAATGGAAAGCACTTACTTTGTGTCCACCCCTAACTTGTGTGTGTTCGCCTAATTAACTTCGTTTCTTATAGGAGCACGCACTTTAAGAGTAAAGGCGTGGTCCCCTAGTCAAACTCTAGGGATAAACAGAAGTAAAAACCTGGTGAGAAGGGGAATCGAGCCCGGGTCTTTCTCTTTCCGAGCGGCTGCTGTATCTCTGTGATAGGTTAGAGCAGCCTCCTGGGAAGGGGAAGATCCACGTTCGAGTCTCCGTCACTCACGCTTTTAAATTCGTTTATTTTTTGATTAGTAAAAGAATTAACTTAAAATCTGGCGTAATTGTTTATCTATGCGTCTTTCTTTTTATGCTGTTTAGTATTAATACGATGCCTGATTCATGAGTGTGTACTCATACTTTCACCGTTGCAAATCTATATGCAGATCGCGAATTTTGTCGATTATCAGATTTTCTGTGTGTTTTCAGTATTAAACTAATTCTACTCGTGAAGAATGTGACAAAAACAATATAATACAATTAAAAATACCAAATCCTTTTCCATAATCGCCATGTAAACTAAATCTATTTCTACGAAATCTTTCTCTTTGTCTGTGACAATTCTGTGACGTAGATCGTCCTTTGCGTACTCGTGCCGTAAATGTACCGACTTACATGTAAATCAAAGTAGCTTTACGTTTACTGTACAATACAAACGTCATTATTGGGCGAAACGAAATCTAGAAACTCCTAACATCCATTAAACCATTATCAGAATCTGATAAAAAATACGAATTCACAAAATGATATAGGATTTTAACTAGTGTATTTTAGTTGACAAAAGGTTTAATACCTGTGTTTATTAATTCATGCAATACTTGGACCGATATGATAAAGGAAGTAAATTTATGATATTGTATTTCTAACTACATTTTAACTTAATCTAGCGACTGCTTTATCTAGCTAGATACATATAGCGACTTTACAAAAACGTACTAGCATATCTGACGATAAATTTAACGTGCATTTTTACTTAGCGATGAAAGCTAGACAACTTGAGAGATCTTCCCATTTCATATCTTCCAATATCTTCCGAAGATCGCTCGATGATTTGTTTGGAAAATGAAGTGCATACGCAAGCCTGATCGTCCATTCTTCCATCTGAAGAGTGTGCTTTTCATATTTGGATTCTATATCATGGAATCATGAGGGGTGAGGACGTGCAATGTGAAATTGTAAGACATTTGCAACCAGTAAACATTTTATCCAGGCCTGCTCTCTTACCGGTTTGATTATACGGCTGTCAAAGACGCAGTACCTTCATGATCACCTTTTCATAGCTTTGCCTTACCGCAAGCAAGTTTTTAGCTGCCAAAAAATTTCAAAGTATGCCGCTAGGAGAACACCTTTTGGGAGCGATTTCTTGGCGAACACTCTCACCTACTGGAGCGAGTGTAATACTCTTTCCCCGGACAGCGTCACTCTTCGACCCTGTTTACGACTTAAATAATGCTCAAACTTCGGCGTGAAAGAAGGGAAAGGAAAACAGAAATGCTCCGGCTTACAGCTGTCTAAACAAGGGGCGATTTTCCCACAGGTACGCCAAGTGTTTGTCAGCCTGCCAAAGTATCGCTCCCATCTCTAGACCCTCGAAATCTTCATCTACTTACTTAATTTTTTGATCATCAGAAACTGCTCAACATGGTTCAAATTTCTTGTAATACCTTTGTAAAATAGGGCAGCATTACAAGGGTTCATCAATAAATACCCATATTTGGAGGCAGGTGACGCTGCTGAGAGAAGTTGAGAATACCACCCCGCGCTTCATAAATCACCCCGTTGTTTTCATAAACACATCATATTGATTACATAAGTTCTGTGGTACCTCCATTCACAAACGTGATTTTTTCTAGTTCGAAGTTCGTAGCCCGAAAGTTTCGTATCTCGAAACACATTTTTATGTTATATCTTTTCCTTTCGTATATCGAAACTTAACAAACGAAACAGAGGTCAACGTGGATTAAGATCGTATTTAACGTATTTAAGATAAGATTTTATGCGGAAAGTCATAAAAAAGTAAAAGTTCTAGAGCTGTTTGTAAGTCGAGATATTGTACATATTGTAAATTTCAGCTCGGCTGATTTTTGTTCGTAGATAATTTAACGATAAACAGTTAGACGTCCTCTTAAATCAAATTAAACCTCAGCCATCTACATCTACATAAGTACCCTGCAAGCCGCCTTCCGCCGCGTGTGGCAGGGTGGGAGCCTTGATAATCTGTCCTCATATAGTCGGATTTTGACAATTAAGGTTTAACCTGTTGGTACTGCTTAACACATACATACATTACTATTTACTTTTACTAAACCGTGCAGTTATAGGGATAATACTGCATGAGGGAAAAGGGTGTACTATTCTTTTCCACGGATTTGTAGTTGGTTTGACTTAATTTTAATAATACTGTATTTCACGATTCGGTAATTCCGGTATGATATGGTTAATCTGTTATGTAACTGTAGATTCACGAACGTTATGAAACGTTTTTATAGACATAGCTCAAACTGATTCCGATTCCTATTTGTTTATCTGCAAATCTGCCCTCCGAAGATGAATCATATCCCAAAAAAACTCAAATATTAACAATATTCGATATTGACCGCTTATTTCTGAATGTTTTAATGCTGAAAGCATAAAATAAATAAATAAATAATAATATATTGTTGGAAAAAGTTGGAAGAGTTTTACATTTGGTATAATGGAAAATTTTCTGTACATTTCCATCCTGTTCTTCCTTATTTGAAATAATATTTAATTATGCATACCTTATAAACATCATCGCATTTGAATGCCGTGATTCTGTACTTTTGTAAACTTCTGCATCTAATTTTATAATCATTTTCTGGAAGCCGCCCCTCGTTGTGTGACAGGGACTGTTCAAGCATTCGACCTATTTCTTTTACTTTTTACTGTGCTTTTACATTTACTGAAGAATGAGCTTAAAAAGGATTTCTTTTTGCAGCTGTTTTTCCAGTTTTGCACATTTTCGTATCACTAGAAACAGCTGAAAGGTATAAATTTTGTCTTTTTCTAATGAAATATGAAATAATATTTACAATCGTTTGCCGCTATGTTAGAAGTAAATAATAAAGAGATTAAATTAGGCAGTGCAAATCGACTGATTGCTACGCATTGCATATTTGTCAACCACCGAGGATAATTAATTGCACATGAAAAGGCGGTTTTGTGGGCAGCAAAGGAATTGCTCCATTTCGCACGTCCCATAATTAACGAGGCATTCGTTGCACCATTCCTCTTGCATCAATCTCCCTAAATTTTAATTCTGGCAGCGCACTAATATCCAGAATATTTTTTGGATGAGCGTCCTCCTTGGCAACGGATAAACGCGGGTTATTTATGAATTTCCTCGATTGGACATTTATAGCACAGCCTCACATTTCTCATCTCAATGCCGTGATTTTGTAATACTTTAGTGCACCTAATTTAAGATTTTATCGCTTCCTCTCATCCGCTGTATTTTTCGTAATTATTGCTTAATCGGTTTAAGTTTTAGTTGATGTTTATACTATTTCCCATTCCATTAAGTATTAAGCTAATATATCTTCGAATGTATTTTGACATGCTTGAAGAGAAATCGCTATTACTGAGGGAACGTGAACTTCAAAGTGTTTTCTTTTATGCTAGATTATTATTTCGCCCCACTTAGGAGTGTCTAATCCCCGAGCTGAGGACAAAATGCTGCTCTAAAAGCAACTGTGTGCGGAATAGTGAATTATTCTTTTCTAAAGGTTCCATACTATTTGCACGTCAACCACTAAGTTAATAAAGTAAAAATAAGCTAATGCGAGGAACCAATGCACATACGTTTCATTTTACTGTAGTGAAATTTAAAATTTCAGAAGAATTATTATCAGCTTGCGAGTACAGAAGGTACATTGCCGCTGGCTAACTAAGTTTTCTTGGAGCTAACACGCTATTGCCTTTAGGGTATGAAAGCTAAAAATATTATCTGTTTACGGTAACCTCTATACTTTTCCTTCCTTTTATGCGTTGTTACGCATAACGCATTATTTCGCTGGAGTTGTTTTAGTTTGATCAGCTGCTAACTACTTCAGTCATAATGCGTATAGTATGATGCTATATAAAAGAATAGGTTATTTATAATGATAGGCTTCAAAAGTATGGAATCAGTTACAAAGTTAACTTCGAATCTTAAACCTGATGGAAAATGGTGGAAACCTGTGACGAATTCCTAAATAATACTTATAAATTAAATAGTGTAAAACTGGAGTTATTAATGCGTCTATCAAAGGGTAACGGAATACTGAGGTTGGTTCATATGGCTTAGGACTAATAGTCGAACAAGATATTGGTAAAAATTTAATAATGAAAACATCGATAATCAATCCAGACCCAATTCTAATATAGACAATCAATTAATTTCGTCTATTCTATGAGCATGATAGAACTGCAACTGATATAGTCATCAGGGATTTCTTTCATTTCGGTTTCATCTGCAAGAGCTGTATATGGGTAAAACATTAATGTTTCATGTTCGTATTAATAAATTTCACTGAGTATTACTGGTCCCACTGCATTTAATTTACCGACAACTAGCCTTTAGTTCAGGAAGCGCTAGTCATTCGATTTTTTACACTACTTGGCCAACAATCGCCCATTTTTGTGTCTATCTCCGGCAAGTCATTCCGTTTGTCAGTAGCCTTTCCTCCTAAACTATTACTGCTCCAGCCGTTCCCTTAAGCAACGAACTATTTTAATTAATAATCCATTAATCAATGAAAGATATTTTTCTTTCTTGCCTTCCTCTTTCACTGATGATGAAGCTGTTGCGTGGAAAGTAGTCGTTATTGAAATAAAATCAGTGGAAACCATAATAAACGGTGAAAATAATTTAGATCAATAGCATTGCAAGATCCTAAGTAAGCGAAGGCAAAAGTAATGGATTTACGTTGAATTGCATTGCGAATAAATTACGCTTTTGATGTTGCCGAAGCATTTCCGTTTCTGTGTCAGCCATCCGTCAGTCGCGCCGATGTATTCTGAACCACATCGATGGATTTTCGGGTCCTGTTTCTTCGGTTCTGTAAACCTCGGGCCCGAGTCTTTTCCTTTATTAAACTCTTCATTAAATTTTAAAAGAATCAACAACTTCGTTTTATTCTTAGTCCGACTTCTTAAGCGATTAAACAAGTGAAGTGACAACTGTAGTATCGCGTACAACGCGCGACCGCTTGGGTACGTTTTTCGTTGACTTCCTCTACTTATGTTTCAAGTAACGTATGCATAGAACTATTCCAAATATTGTTTTGTTATTGGGTATAATTTTGAAAAGGTCTTTTTTTAGAAGTACTACTAGAAATATGATTCAGCTCTCTAAGTACTCTCTGCGTGTATATAGACATCTTAAAATAAATAATAAATATTTAGAAGAGATAATTTATAAATTTATAATGATAAATTATTGAATGTTTCCTATGCTGAAGTATAGCCTTCATGAATTATAATTAGATCTAATTACTTAAGAGATTTGGCCTTAGGAAGAATTTTTACGGAATACAGCACGCGAGTGTTCGTATTATGATTTTAGACGCGACTGACGAAAGTTAAACAAGATGAAATGTTGGAGGTTTAAAAACACTCCATAAACCGCATGTCGGAAGGTGGAACTCCCGTTTAGAGGCAAACGGGGAGTTATTTCTCATTGTGAGATCCATGAGGATGAAAGCTTCGTTTCCGAAATGCTCATAGGGAGATTCCCAGAAATCGGTAATTCTTAATATCTCGTTGGCCTCTAAACGCAGTTCCGCCTACCGGTATACGGCTTACGGATCGTTTTTAAACCTCTAATTCGTTAACAACCATGTTCCAATTTTCAGTTCTTTCAGCAAGATGAAATGTGTAGCATCAGAAATCGCAGATATCAGCGTTCTATCGGCGATATTTATTGGCTGAGCGGGCAATCGGTGCCATAGCATTTTGACTCAGAGGGAGAAATATCGCTGCATTTCGCGGCTCATCCCTTTTGTCAACACTTATCTTCTTCCCTTCGATCAGGAAAATATTTTCGCGCTTCCAGTTATCTGCGGCAGGCGACAATCTCTTTGGCAGTGAAGTGCTCTCGAGTGGCTCAACAGTGTCCTCCACTCGACTGTCTGCCGACGAGTGGCTAAAAATAGAATCTCTCTCTATGAGTTTCTATCCCTCCGGAGCCTTCGCAGTTGGAAATCATTCATCTTCGTTCGTCTCGTAATCATGCATTTGTGTACGCGTTTTGGTTTGTGTTAATTGCATTCTGCTCAAGACCTCGAAAATAGGCAGTCTTCCAAGATGACGCGATCGTTTATCTTTCCTAGTAATTGGATAATTTAGAAAATTATTTTCGCGAAAATTAGAGGAGTTTATTTTTTCAAGATGCCCCTCTTTTGCAGAGATTTCCAAACAGCGGGGCGTCTCTTCCAAAGAGGAAGAGAGACGCGACTATTTGATCAGAATGGAGCAAGATTGATCGAAAGGAATTTACCCTTTTGTAAACGGTGAATCTTCCGTTAACATTCGTTAATTTTTCTGCCATTCCAGCTACGGCGTCCATATTCACGTAAACTACCACGGATTTCGAAAGATTATTATTTTGGAATTAAGTTCGGTTCGATTTGTTTGTTACTGTGGTATAATTAATAATAAACTAATTGTTTTGGTAAAATTCTAGCTAGAGATGGTAAGGAATTCTGATAAGCATGGTGAAAATTACTGATAGGAATGTGCATTGGTAACTGATAAAGGAGGGCTACCGGATAGGCAACGCGTTTGACTTCGGTGAAAGCGGTCCAGGGTTCGATTCCCGGCCGACCAGCAAAATGTTAATTATTTCGCTGGTCTACACTATGGTGATTGTAATGGAATTGTGAGGTAACTGCACCACAACAGGGTCTTGAGAAATAATACAGTCTGCGGAATGGCTTAAAGCTCTGTATCAATAGGCGACAAAATGAATAATGTTTAAGGAATAAAAGAAATAGCGACATGACTGGGACGCAAACCTAGGTCTCGCACTTTTCGTACATTCTAATATTCTAACCACTGAACTACCATGCCGCGTATTTACACTTTTCCGTAATCCTTGAATAACTTTTCTTTGATACTCTAGCCAAAGTTCTCGTTGATTCTCAAAGGGCTTATAAAAACGATAAATAAAATATTAATTGCAACTAACTTTACTCCAGAGAAAACAACAGATAGTTAATGTAATTAATGAGACCGAGGAATAACATACTTAACTGCACATTTTGTCTCTTCATCATTTGTGAGATCCCGTTCGCAGACAAACTTTCGCTATTGAATGTATATAGAATACAGATGTAAATCCACAAGGTAACCGGAGCGTTGATCGCATAATGAATTTTTCTACCCTTGTACGCCTAACCACATGCTAAAAATCTCAACAAATATCCCAAAAGTTTTCCGTTTTTTGTCCTTCTATTGATAAATATCTTGTTTTCTCGTCTCCTTTTAAGGTAGGTTGGAGGACTGTATAACGCCGGCTTATTTTCTCTCGGATCATCATTAGGATGAAAATGTAGCATTAAAATTGCCAGTGAGGAAATATTAAGACAAAGTAGGAAACTCTTGAGAATTTTAGGAAACTATAACGCAACATAAATGCTGAATTGTGACGCTAAGGTGATTTGTGTGGAAGTGATCTTGTTTCACGGTTTGTCATCATCTTTTCCTTCTTTTACCTCTTCTATTTCTGTGTCTGCGGCCATGTCATCATTGCCAACAACTCTTCTCAACATTGATTCCGATCTCCATCTCTATCCTGGAATGGGGTTATTAAGAAATATTTAGTTACCGCGAAGCTATTTTACTGCGGGAAAATCTGTACCCAACCTTTTCTCTGCCTTAAATCCCCAAAAGCCATCCGAATTAATTGAACCATATTACTTGCTTCGTTACTTTGCGATGGGCAAATATTTGTTTTAAAAAGGTAGTTTTAAGGAATAGTTAAAAGAAAAACTTTCCTAAAAATAAAATTTTGAATATATATCTTGTATCAGTTATCTGCTCGTATTAATTACAGCGTTCGAAACAATATTCTACAAGTAAGAACCGTGTTCTACTTCTGCTTTTCTATTCATTTAAGGTTAATATTTATCTTTTATAATTGAAATCCATCGAAAATTAAAAAGGATTTTAACTATCATTCGTAAAAAATATTCTTGAAACTGTCATTGGTTGTAGAATGTTTTATTGCCGTTGTGGCAGTATTATCTTGTAGAATGGAAGAAGTAAACTAAATTTTATTTTAGGAATGGAATGTTAATGGAAGAAGTAAACTAAATTTTATTTTAGGAATGGAATGTTAATGGAAGAAGTAAACTAAAATTAATGGATTAAGGAAAGGTTTGAATACTTTGCAGGATAAAGTCCTGCAGCTGATCCCAAAGGAATAATAAAATACTGAAAATCTTTCGCTATTAATTAATGGTTAGAATACCTGCCCGGAAAGTGGGAGACCTGGGTTCGAGTCCCAGTCATATCGCTATTTTTCACACTTGTTATTCCTTTAAGATTAATGGATTTTAACTGGCATATAAAAAATGGTCTCATTTTACGAGATCATATTGCATGATCATAGTGAAGTAAAGTTTTACAATATACTGCAGCATTGCACAGAATGTTCTATGCGATAGATATAAACTTATCATAATATAATCACGTTTGTTTCGTTTTACATACTAATAAAAATATATGAAAGTTGTATTATTGATATAGATATGTTTGATAATAATAATTTTCTACGTCATTCAAAAATCTAATAACGTGATAACATAATAATTACAAACTAGACTACGATAGCGTTAGTGGACATCATTTGTTGCTAGAAATTCTTTGGTTTACAATAGAAATCATTTTCTCCAGTATTTATTTGTAAGCTCGGCTATCGGAAACGAGAACTCATTTTGCGTATACCTTTTTGAATCTGATATTTTCTTAATGCATGATATTGTTTAGCTGATAAACTTGGAGCGATTGTCTAAGGAATTTATAAGTCAGTTCTTTTGATTGCTGTGGGAATAGCGAATATGTCTTATTTTCGCAAACACTTGGCCTCGGTTTCAAAACATATAAGTAGACGTCTGGCAAATATTAAAGAAATATGAGACATAAGTTGGCAAAAAACCTGGGTGCACGTGGTGGTAGGTAGAAGTTGGACTAAGATGCTCCAAGAACGTCTTATGACTCACGAGCTGTGATGGGCTCCATTAAACTTCATCTGCTTCCGCTTTTGGGGAAGCAAGACTGAGGCCTCAAATATACGACGAAAATTAGCGAAAGATTTTCAGTATTAATTCTTTAGGGAATTTTTTACCTATCCATTAATCAGCTTTCGTAATCCATGACTCGAAATGGAGCAGAGGAGGTCCCTGTGATTTTTGCACCGTGAGAAGTGATTCTCTCGTTCAGTATGACTGCATGTGTGTGCCAGTCTCGTTTGGAACAGTGGCTGTGACAAGCTGCGGTTATGAATTTTACATCAGTGGCTCACCGATCGAGTTACTCAACAGGTGTGGCGTAAAGTTCTATTAATCAGAACTGGATTTCCGGTGCCATCGCTCAGAATTTATTCTTACTCCATATCGGGTCATGAAAATTTTAGGTCTTAGTCGGCGATACTTATTAAACTGCAACGCATACCGCGGTGTTGGCAGTAAAGGGATAGTGAAGCGTATTGCCGTAACTGAAAAATTAGTGTTAAATGTTCACATGGCGTTTCTTGATGCGAGATAGTGGAAAAATGACGACATGAAAGGTGACATGACATGATGTAAAAAGGGCGACATAAAAGGTGAAATTTTTATTATTTCTCGAAACATTTCGATTCCGTAATTATTCGTTTCGATGATGACAGTGAAGAAATCTTCACATTGAAAACAACTAAAATATGCCCAATAATTATTTAACACAATTAGGGAAATTTTCAATGTCAGCGTCGCAAATAGTTTAAGAGGACGCCATATGGTCGGAAGGAATTTGCAAATTATTTGTTCAGTTCCAACTAGCTAAATTATTTCAAGAATTAATTTCCAACCTATTGAATAAATCGCTAAAATCTAGCTTTCTCCCTCATTTCATCTTTGAAACTTATTATAATATGAATCTTCTCGTATTCTTTCCGCAGCTCTTTAAAATGCTAAGTTTGGCGTCTGTTAATTCACAATTATTTCTCTGATTTAATAACAATGAAAATAGGCCTCCAGTAATCACGTGAGTAACGCGTTCGACTTCGGGGGAAGCGGTTCCGGGTTCGATTCTTGATAGGGCCGCTGTACAAAATGACCTAAGCTATCGAAACACTTTAAAAATTGCAATTAGTAGTAATATAACAACTTTATAGGGCTAGATTGTAACTACCAAGTATCACCTTTCGTCACCCGAAATTTAAAAGAGATAGATTGAAAAAAATGCTCAGGAGAAAATTACTTTGGGTTTAAAACCTAAGTTTTACTTAGTGAAAAAATTTTTACTCCAGGAAAACATCCACAAGAAGGGGGGTGTGAAATACTTGTAAAACATAATGACAGTTAACTATTTTTTGGAAAAATAGCACTTTAAATCAGATCTCAAAGGGAAAGAAAAATCATTTAGGTACATTATTACAAAATTAAAACCAATAGAAATAAATTTACATACAAAAATAAAAAAGTAAATTATGAAATACAAATAATTTGGTTAAACAATAGGTCGGTATAAAAATAGTAATAAAAATTGCATTGAAGATAATAGTTATAATTTTGTTTTTCAAACACAATAACATAATGTTCTGTATAATCGGTATATGTGTTTAAATTGAATAGAACTCTTGCGCAGCCAATTATATCTTATTGAAATTGCGAGGTCTTGCAGCTAAAGGTTGAAAAACGTTTGTAACCAGGATCCGCTACCACCGCAATAGAGAAAGTGTAGCGAAGCCGAAGAAAGGGCGTATAACCGTACGCATAAGATTCAGGGGTAGTTATACAATAGAAAACGATCTAGAACAGAGATTTACAATTTGTTGTCTGACTGGACCAGGACATGAACCTGGAATCTTCCACTTTCCGGGCGGATGCTTTAGCCAATTGAGTTGGCTCGAGCCAGAACATGATCATATGCCATTATATGAGAATTTGTAGGCAAGGGAGAATGGCTTCGTCCGACTATGCGGCATCATCCAAGCCCAACGTCCTCATTGAGGAACCGACCATACAAAGTAATGGAAAGGAGAATTCCCTTAAGTATAACGTACAAGGGAAAGAGTTATTGTGACTTTGCGCGTAAAGGTGTGCCTCAGGAGAGTCCTGGTCCTGTCGAACTGTTTTATGTCCGTTTTCCTTGGGATAACTAAAAGAGCTGAAAATCAAAGGAACTTCGACGAAGGTAATCAGGGGAAGTCTCCCAATAGACTTCGTTTCCATCGGTACAGTTGACTCCCCGACGAAGGTTCATTTCAAGGAAATAAAAACTTTCACCAGGGGTTTGCCTTCAAATTACTGTTATTATGGATGTAACTGTGAAGTTATTTTTGGTAAAGTGACGTAACGCCGTTGGAGAATTCACATTTCAGGGAAATCTGTGGCTCCCAAGGTTTTTTTCCTGCGTGTGCGGGATCTAAATATAAATAAAGCATCTCATCACGTACGCTGGAAGAAACATCAGTCACGCTTTATGAAAAAATAATTAACCTTTTGCTCATTAAGGCCAAGAACTCTTTCACGAGAAAAATCCCTCTCTGTTGAGCTTCCCTTTTTGGCTTAACCGACAGAATAATTGCGGAGGAAAGGACGCCGTTTGAAAGAAATTCGCTCGAGTTATTTTTTATTTATTCGAAAGCCTCTTTATGCCGTTAGCGTCCATCAATTCGCCTTTATGTAAAATTTAATGCGATGAATAAATAACCTCCCTTAGTTGAAAAAATAACAGACCGTACCGATCTTTGGGAATGTAGGTGTAACCTGGTATATTAAGCAGTACATAGTTTCGTATGATCCTGTTAAATTGTCTGCCTGAAAAGGGAAGTTCTTTATGTATATAAATATAAAACGTATAGATTTTTACTTAGTGTCTATTTATTTTATTCATATCTGAAATGGTAGTAGTAATGAAAGATTCTTAGAAAAACTGCACAGGATGGAAATAAGGTCTACATTTTTATGAGAGTTGGCAAGAGTTTACGATGATTTGAAAACAAATTTTGAATTTCTGTTAAGGGAGAGCATTCTCGGTGGTTTAAGAAGAAACGATACCGTCGGCATAACCAAAACGTGTTGGAAATCTGTTAAATGTTTAAAAATCGTTTTTTTAAATATCCGTTGATTAATGCTGTGCTACCGGATCAACATCAGTACTTAATAACCTGAAGATTTGTTTGTTGCAAATCCGTAAGCCATACTATTCCCTGACCCTACTATCACTTCAATCTCTTTTAAATTCCTAACTTAAACACATACCTGTCCTGACTATTTCAACCAAAGTCTTCTGCTTTCCCATTTTCCTCTCTTCATTTCACCGTTCCTTCCGTAGCTGTTTCCTGCCGAATATCACTCCTCAAACTGTAGCCGAAGCTTCCTCTATTTTTTAATAATGTTTTCCTCAGACTTCTCTCGTTTTCACATCTTCGAAGGACTTCTTTGCTAGTGACTCAAATGGTACCGTAATAATTCGCAAATAAAGTTATAATACACACTGTGGCTATGGAACCAAATGCATTATGGTGCGCGCACTTGAAATTTTAAGATATAAATGGAGAGTAAATCAATATTTTATTTTTGTCGGTTATTCGTTCTTCAAACATGGAGTGGATAGAAATGAATGATAAGGAAACTTTGGAGTGGTTATGCCAAAGTGACTCCTTCTCTTTTTTAAGTAAGTTTTTCTTATTTTGCTAAATATTGTACTTTGCTACAGTAAATAAGTAAATATCATAGTGATAATAATAAAACGTCTTTGCCATGAAGAAAGAGGTTTCTACTGGGAGAATTTCTATGAATTAGAATTTATTGGATGCTTTTATTAGTATTAGAATTTATTGGAGATTTAGTGTCTAGCTTTTGCAATAATTTAAAGTTGTAAGAAAAATAAGGGAACGTAGCGCGAGAAACGTGTGACAGTCTGGTCACAGTCTTCAGCACCGATTTTCATCTACGTGAAGGAAGTGGTCGGAATAGACAATGCCATAACGTATTTTGAATGTTAGATAGGTGAAGTTATAATTGACAGAAGTGATTTCGTATTTGTAGAATACTTTTACCTTCTGCAGAAATAAGACAATTATGGATGGATCTACATGTAGTTAAGGTACAGATGCCTTAGGATATTCTCGCGAAATGTGAGTAGTTGATTCTCTTTGAGGAGGAGAGAAATTAATGACTGATTATATCTAAAGCGTTTCAGTGACGGGTTTTAAATACCATTTAAAATGAAGATGATAAAAGGAATAAAAGCCTTAGAGATGCCGAGATTGCGTTGCGAGTAGACAAAAGATTTCGCAGATCCAAAAGCAAAAAGCAAAGAAAATTAAAGGAAAGGGGAAATGTGGAAGGGACGATTTTGGAGAGAGCAGTAGTTGATGAAGAAATTTAAAATATCGGTGGCGGAAAAAGGTAAATAATGAGTATTTTTATGAAAAGAATAAAGTTTTCCAGAAAATTTGAGCACGAATAAACACGAAAGCGTTCTTGCGAAGAGCCAAATAATGCATTTAAACTCTTCAATAGATCACGAATATTAAATTACGGTCCCCCGAAATGTATTGCTCTTCGATCCGAACAAAGCAACCGCGAAGTTTGTTTGTGTAGCCTATGTTTTACTCAAAGAATCGTTGTTAAAACGGAAGAAGCAAAAATTGTTGGAAGTATCTGAAAATCAAAAGAAGAAGCTAATTATTGAAAATAAGGCTTTGGTAGGAAAAAAACGATTGTGTCGTTGTCGCAAAAATGAATTGATTCTTGATTTGAGCTTTGCTTTGGCTATAGCATTCTATGAAAGGAATCTGGCGTGTCAAGGTTCCCTTTTTAATATCATTATGTATGTACAATGTCATTATACATTGTCCTAAACTTCTAACTTTCTTGGAATAGAATCACCACGTAATTTATTCTTACCTTTTTCAATTATCTTTATCTCAAATACCTCAGCCACACCAGCCTCCTGAGGTAAATGTCATTAAGCCAACTATAAGTTGTTAAGATAGAAATTTTCAAGAGTGTAAGCGATTTTGTTTTCGTGTGGAGTGACGTTTATCCGTCGATGGATTCGGATGAACGTTGATTTTCCTCTTTTGAGGATTATCCTTTCTTGGATACTTTGCAAACATCTCGATGTCGAAGAGATGAAATGTTCCTCGCGACGTATGGCTTCGAATCTCTTTACGTCGAGTAAACGGCGCAATAGGAGGCGAATAGTATTAAAGGAGGCGAATTATATGAGGAAGACGACTCAGCGGATTTTCTGCGGCGCCGCTGCGACGGCGGCAGAGATTCGAGTGGAGATTCTTTGGTCCGCATAATAAAATCGTACCCAAAAGCTCTTCGCGGAATCAGATGCTATAAAAACACGAATAAGAGCATTCTAAAGCACCCGGTGCTGCTTGCGCCGGGGAAGCTGAGGTGTAAAGCAGTCGAAGCTTTTTATGAAGTACACATCGAAGAAGTCTTCTCTGAAACCTTTGAAATCTTTTTATTATCATTTGTTTGCTCTGGAATCACACGTGACGACACAAAGGTGTCTTTATGGTGGATAAATAGACGGCGGACAAAATGGAGACAACCTTAATCTACTCGACAAAACTTTCAGAAAGATAGCTTTCAAATCTACCGACGTTCGGTACTGATGACACCCAAAAATGTAAAAATTGCGTAAATGATGCAACGTGTTATTAAAATTAATAGAAAATACCACCAATTGCTCCCGTTGAATTGTCTGTTTCTTTGAACGATTCCTCATCATTTTTTGATAGTGCACTTACAATTATCGGGGTCAGTTACCGGATCCTAAGCTCGAGGGTTACATCTTCTTCAGTCTAATTGGAAGATTAAAATTCGTGTCAAGGAAATCTTGCGGATAATAACAATGTTTGCATGCCTTTTCTTTATGAACACCACGCGTTCAGTCCACAGATTACCATCAGTTTATTAATTACTTCCTCTTATTCTCTGTCTGGTTAATTTAAACTCGGTTGTCAGATCGGTTAGCGGAATTTTATCTGCTGAAACCAGGTATTTGTTCTCCTTCGCGTGTATTTGTTTCTGTTATCTTCATTCTACTATCAAATTTCAGCACAGTTTTAATCTTCTATGCTTTCATTTTGTCAGTTATTGATTTGATTTCATTATCAGAGACAATTTATAGATTGCAATATATTTTCACGATAGGAGGGTAATTTAATATAAGTAATAAATTTTTACATAAAACAGGCCTCGCTGATTGTGTAAATAAGTGTGTGAAATTGTGTAAAATAATTACTTTCCAAGATATTTTCTGTCATCAGGAAATTACTGTCCGTAATTCTTATCTCCGTGATATATTCTAGTCCTAATATGATAATGTTCCGTCTGTTAATTCATCAGCGCGATGGCATCCTCCTCCCCAGGGCTATTAAGTCACCAAACACCTAATGATTGGAGTAAGGAGTGTGCCTTTGCTTTCCTAACTCAGCCAGAATGCTGCAAATAGAAAACTTTCGCGTAAGTGTAAAGCAATAACCCTTTGAATAAAACTTTTCATAGCATACAAAAAGGAATAGCCAAAACAGTGTCATTTTACACTATTAATCGTACCACAATATCCGCTATATTATTATAGTCATGAATATAAATTAAAAAATAATATACAAATTATATTTCATTTCATCCTGCACCAAATGGCAATGAAAAAATATACCATTTATCACATTAAGGTAACAGGGTTGTGGCTGAATTTTTGTTTTTATTCAGCTAGTCAGATTTATTTGATTTCTGAATAACCCATAATGATGCTTTAATAAATGTTGATGCCTTTTAAGATCTTTGAAATTCCTCTATAATTCTATCTGCCGACAAAAATTTTAATTTGTTTACTTTAATTTCAGTCTATTTAATGACAGGATGATATCTCAGATACATAAAATCGTCCACCCCCTTCCCCTCGGAGTCCATTCTTTCCTATATAAATCTGGCCAACACGTCCTACGATTCTAAAGCCTTTGTTTCGAGAATGCGACGAACACATCTGTCTTCTTTAGCCTGTCACTTGGCCTTTTATTCTCTAGCGTTGTTATTTACGTCTTGTGTAAAACAACACTTTTCGGCACGTTAGCAGCACCATTAATGTGGGCTTTTCCTTATTTATTTTCGGTCGAATTCCTACGCATTAAATTTTATTGCGGAGTAAAATATGAAGATCGGTTGTATTCCTTTTGACGGCAAATAAATCCGGAAATAAATGTCAAGTAATGTGTTGTTTGTTAGCACATTACTCCAGTCTATCGAGAATTGAACGTCGGTTTAAGAGAAAACTGGTTATCCGCTCTTTAACGAAGCATGCTTAACGGGAAAGAAGAATGCTCCTTGAGAGGTGAGTATTTTCATGCTTTTTTGTCCGCAGATCGACACTAATTTCAAAGTTATGTGGATATTTTGTTTTTTTTACTCGGGGTTAGTTGCCACTAGTAACGCTTTTGAAATTCCAAGAAAATATTGCGAAAGTCGACTGGAGGTAATATAGCATACTGGAGGTATACAAGTATAGTAATATAGATAGAATCAACGAAAGGAGTCCTGTAGCAGTTAGTTTAAAGCACACGTTCTTCTTGAGGTAAATCATTTAAAATAATCTTTCCTGCTGGATTAAAATTTTACGTTTCCAACTTTTGAGGAAAATTTAGAACTTATTCTGGTGGTAATTTATGGAAGCCTCCGAAGTGGGGTTTCAAGATTTATGATGTATTTGGAATACTGATTTTCCTAATTTGAAGAATTATAAAATGGAATCAAGTCCTATACGAAAGTGAAGTCCTATTTTTGGGTTTTCAAATAAGTATAATTAAAAGCTCTTTTAAGTGTATTATTTTTCTAGAAACGAGTCTTTAATTTAGACGAGTAGTTCTGCACTCTTTAGCAAGTTTTTCTCCTCCGCTAGTTTTGATCAATTTTGAGCATAATGTTTCTAGTAAAGTGATGGCGATATTTGTCAGTTTGAAGAAAATATTGATGCCATTTTTTGCAGTATCGGTTTCATGTGAAACGATACACTTGAATTTGGAGTTAGGATCGATTTTGTGGAGGGTAAATTGGCGAGTGCGACGAAAGAGTTTCAATGAGTCAACTCCGATGGCTCCTATGGAAGCGTAAATTGTTTTATGAATCTCAGTTCCAACGTATTTGGTAATTGCTATGAATACTACCTACTTATA
Organism: Ladona fulva; assembly: GCA_000376725.2. Classification (NCBI taxonomy): domain Eukaryota; kingdom Metazoa; phylum Arthropoda; class Insecta; order Odonata; family Libellulidae; genus Ladona; species Ladona fulva. Next base: position 1,091,849 of record KZ308349.1, on the reverse strand, counting down.
TACGTAAGTATATATGTATGAATAAAATGTTTTGTATCAATATAAGGTTTTCTGAATTTCTTGTGGCGCTTCCTTGAGAGAAAAATAAAAATGTAGTTGTTTTCCTTATGTTTGTTTTTTTTCTTGACGTAACCGCACCGCTTTCATGAACAATAGTTTCTGTAAGAAAATAACAAGTTAAAATTGGCGAAAGTTACGCCTCTACGGGACTGGGGTGAAATTTTAATCCGTCTGTATGTTAGTTATTTTGTTATAAGAAAGAATGATTTCGGAATTAATCCTAGCGTATCATGAAATCACTCTGAAGAAATTATTCAACTCATACAAGATGGAGTAAGGAGTATTGCACTCAGTTGAAAGAGGATGTGAATCCTCCATTCGCACCGCTAACTGGTTCGGCTGCCGATGACTGTCGAAGAAAGTGAAGTTACATGTAAACAGTCCGTCTCTGAGAGTTTTGAACTTCTCCAAATGACTCAACGAATTTATTTTGAGTAATGAAGAAGTCGTGGAGAGCGTATCGCCGTGACGTCATTGGGGAAGGCAGCTAGAAGGCGTTGATAATGAGGGAGCGAATTTTTAGATTTCAATGAAATAAACTCATCGCATTCGTCCATTTATCTTCTATACGATGGCGAAGTTCATTACTTGCAGTAGCGTTCTAAAATGAATGAGGTTTTAAACGTAAAGAGAGGCGGTTCGAGGACAAGACTTTGAAACACACATGAGCATTCTTATGAATTGTACTTATATCGTTCTATTTTATTCGATCCGAAATTGTCAGGATTCTTCAAAGAATTATCTCGATTTTAAATCTGATAGCATGAAATCGGTGGAAGGTAGACATTTAAATGATTTTGCACAGATACCTTTCAAAGTAAATAAGGTAATTTTATCAAGTCAGGAGAGAATAATCTCTATAAAGGAACCCTTCCCAAGATGTATTTCTTAGAATTTGTAGCTCTTCCAGATTATGTTCGCCAGCTTGCGCAACTATGTCGTCAAGAATAAAAAGCTGTCACAAGTGTTTTCGTTAATATAATTATCGCACTCCAGCTCGTCACACCGGAAAACTTTAATTATTTTCGTTGGAATTGAGTTGAAAACTTCCTTCAACTCATTGGGAATTTCGGAGGTTTCTTTTTTAAGCAGTGCATACATATTTCTAATGAAACCGAAAGTTTCCTCCATGTTTCTGTTTTAAAGTTAGATGAATGATAGCTAATAAGTAGAAGTTAAACTAATTTCGGCTTCAATATAACCTAAAATTCGAGACCAATATAATTTTTTTTTTAATATTTCAATGACGATTTTCGTTCTTATTATCTGAAAACACGGAGGAGTAGGTTTCTGAGGCCCGCGAAGTACTCCTTGAAGATATTGCGGCCCAGAAGAGGTGAGAGCTCGGACTGGTCTACGTCATCGTGTGAAGAGTATCCTCAAAGGGCGTTCTTCCTCTTCGTGCTCTCAGAAGGAACTCATTCGGCTTCTGTGGCTGCTTTTAATGCTGCCCTTGGCAATCGAAGTCCTTGAGATCGCTTGTGTGAAGATGCACTTTTAATCACACTCCCACGCGCCTGCGTTTCTTCTCTTCCATTGCGTGTCTTCTTGCCGTCGATTCAAAGGATTGCGTTACGGAAATTAGCCTTGCTTCATTGAGAGAGAGAGACGGGAAGAAGAGCTAAAATGTGTTGTACGGGTAGGCGAAGTTTTGATTCTTCACTTATCTGCTTTCCACACTTTTGCACTCCCAAATTTACGAAGTTGTTATCGTAACTGTTATTTGTTCCATTGGGAAGAAGACAATTTCACCTGTATCCACCCTCGAAATATTGTATAAAATCTATTATTTTCATATAAAATCCATATCCATATATGGAGGAAATATCCATGGCCATATCTAAAGTATTCATCTAGCTATGTTGTAACACACTGTAATATGACAAAATATTAACTCATTTAATAACACATTCTTATACATCTGAGTGCACCTGCAGGTTGGGATTCTCTGAAATTGTGGCTCATTTTTCTTTCGCAAACATCAAGGATTCAACTCAAATGATGAGAAAATACGCTTGGCTTGAAACTGATAAAAAGAAAAGGTTGGAGAAGTTCTCAGTTTTATTGGAGAATAGTCATCGTGCAGTAAACTAATTATAATAATGAAATAATAAATATTTAAACTAAAATATCTGTCACACAATCTAGTCTAATTTTTTGATAATTATTTTTAGGCTATATTTTAGAAATATCGGAACATTTAGGAATCGGAGAATTTTTAACCTAATTTCAGATTCCCAAAACGATTTAGGATTTTGCCTAACGCAATCATCCATTTTTGGTGCCAATGATAAATACATAAATAATCAATGAATTCAACCAACAGTTATATCTATTGGTATGACAATTCTTGAAATTTCCATGAAGTTCGTTAATTGCAGTTTGTTTCAGCTTCGAATATTAAAAAAAACCTTTTTAAACATTCTTAATTCACTCATTTAATATTAAAATATTGAGTCAATAACGAAAATTATGTTATGTAAAACTAAAATAAATTCAAGTTGTTGTTCTGAATTTTAGAACTTATTCCTACTTATTTATTAATTACCTAAATAGTTATGATTTTAGTGCATATTCTCTTTCATGAGTTTTATTCATGTATAATTACGTGACAAACAAATGCTGAAAGAATCATCCGGACGCGATCCGACTAACTCTAAAAAATATCGGTTCTAATAACCTACAATGAAGATCGCAATTAACTGAGAGAATATGACACGAATAGATTTAGATTGAAGCTTAAAAGAGGAGAAATGTTCGGCTAACGGAGGAAATGATCTCTTCAAACTCGAATCGGGAAGAGTATATGGGTCAAAGAGGAAAAGGAGAAAAGCAGACTGAAAGTCATGCATAAGATATTGCAAGATAAGAGATGAGAGGAGGTGTGAAAGGAAGTAAGTGGCGTGATATTAAAAAGTGAGGCCGTGAATGATGGAGGTCATTGAGCTTGGTTTTTCCACACAGTATTTTCAGTTTACGTTCTGACGCAGAAGAGAGACGGGCTTGGGGGGGATATGATATTGCACGAGAGATGCTAGGTGAGTAAAGTGAAATCTATCAAAGATATTCATCTCTCAGAAAAATATCTCAGAAAATTCATCTCTCACAGCACATTCTAAAATTTTGTCATCAAAATAACATAAGACTCACCAAGGTATCAAATTAACTAGATAAAAAAATATTTTACGAGAGAAACAGTTTACAAAATCATTGGCGTTGCTACGAAACTTATGCCGTTATATATTTTTCTTCCTGTTTATAAAACTGTTTCTCTCCTGGAGCACTTTTATGTCAACAATTAGTAGAAATTCCGATACAATTCTGATTACGAATTCCGATACGATTCCGATGCAATTCAGTAAACTGTTCTTCGGTAAACTTCCGACTCCGATAGGACTTCCGATTTCTACAGTGATTTAAGTTCGTTAATTTTACTCACTTTTGGTTGGGGAAACAAATAATTAATGAAAAAAGCGTACGCATTAATAAAACATTCAGTTGAATAATATGCAAAAGCTGCCAAATATGTCTTCGAATCTTCTACTGTACACATCCGCTAATATAAAAGTGCAATGCTGAAAATAATCCTATATGTATCCATTATCTCCCAAGCTCTGTTTATTCTTTATTCTAAATATTTTTAAATCTATGTTCTTCGTTTATATAATGCTCTGTAAAACGGGGCAATTTGTATTATTACCTTATTTACCTTATTGCAATAAGAAGAAAACGGACATTTTTTTTCTACGAAATGGGACAAGCTCTTCCCAAACTATCCGGATGATGTTTTAATTGCTTCGATTTTCATATTATTTGAAAAAAATTGGGCTAATTTAGATGTGACTTTTAATCATACGAAAGAAAAGGGACCCATAGTTCCTACGCGAAAATAGTTGCTTAATTTATACGAGTTAAATGCGTCTTAAACGCGGAATAGCATCTCTGTGGAAGCAAACGTTTCTCGCCACTCCCTCAAAATTAAGTGTGTGTACATGAGTAGTCATTTTCAGATTCCTGGAAGTTACATATCAAATTTGCCATCTAATATGAGACAAGGTTACTATGAAAACCTGTGATTACATTTTTAAGGGTGAGATACTACGGTTATAGTAGTCACCGGAATTTCAAATTTTCTGGATTCTCAGGCTATGAGGAAGCCTTGAACTCTCTGACCGGATATCCCACGGATTCTACGACTTGTACAAAAATATCAGCGCTTTTCACGGATCTTTTTCGCCTATGCTTTCGGTTACTGGTCCACAATATCCCCGTATTTGCTTTCTCGATGTCGTGTGAATCCTAGTACAGGTAACAATTATTAATATAATGTATAAATGCATTTTATCAGATTAAGAAATAAAGTACCAATTCAGAATGTTTATTGATAATCAGAGAATTGAATTTTCCTTCCGGTTTTTGCTTTCGGTTCAATGACATCAAGAAATTCCGGTTCCGTTTCGGCAGCCACCGTCGAACCGGTTTCTTTCGCTCTTATCAGGTGATGTTATAATCCTTCTTAATGGTAGTCATTATGTATGTATTTTGTGTACGATGTTTTTTTTAATTTCAAAATGAAACTCGCGTTGTTACAGGAATAGTCAAAATCAACTATGAATATGTTCTTATTTATTGTGAGTCACCGTTGAAAATGATTCGTAAATTAAACCTTTGTTACTCTTTACAAGAATGTTAACTGAAAGTGGAGACAACGCGTACAACTTTGGGCTGGTAATTTTAACATCTCGATTGACTTTCTCTTCGAAAATTACGGTTTTTTCGGTTTTTGCTTTCGATTAGGGCTGATGCGTTGCTTTCAAAGCTTTTGATACAATTTTGACGATAAATAACTCCCGGAGGAAATGGTACAGATGGTCAACCTACATAACACCTAATTCCTCCGGTGGACGATTGTCATACCCTCTGTCGTCACTTGCCCGCATTTCTATTTCCGGAGGTCCACAAAGAAAGGAGAGAAACTCGTGATATATGGAGGAGAAAATGCGCCTTCTCGCGTTTACCGGAACGGAAGTAATGCTCGTATCGTCGCTGCTCTTTCAGGTGGACGCTTGTGTTTCGTTTCAGCTTCTCGCTATTCACGCTTCAATCCGGGCGGCGCTGCACGCCGTCCTGGAAAATTCGTCTCCCTTTAAATTTTTTTAGTTTGGAAGTTTTTTCAATAATGTCCACCGTACATAGCTCTTTTTTCATTTTTATCTGTGTGAAAGGACCTTTAAAAATACAGAAAATATCGATTCCCTGAATCAATTTCTGGGAACCTCGTCGGAGGCACAATGTTGTGCCGCACAATGGTTCTCGTTGCGAGGTCGTGCGTTGTAATTGGATTTCATTTCTCATTCACCGAGTCTATTTGACGAATCTCGAAAAGTGGGAGATGTATGGAAAATTATAAAAATCCGAATACCTCGAGAGTAGTAAAAGGTCCTACAAATTCAAGTGACACAACTGAGGAAGCCTTTTCTCCATCCTTTGAATTGGTGCGAAATATCCGAATGTACCGAACCTCTATCTCAAACTTCGTGTTTTTTTGTGATGATTTTTTTTTCATGTGAGAGTTCGTAATGAGTACACTATAATATCTGAATTCGCACATGGTAGTATCATTTTTCCTGTCTGAATGTAGTAACTAACAAGCTTGCGGTTTAGTGCGCTTCGAAGTTTTAGTAATTACGTAAGTACACCCTGCAAGTGAAAAGTTGAGGAGGAATTGCTTAAAATTAGTGATAATTATGAGGTGCATGGTCACCTAATAAGTTCACATTGAAAGACTGAATACTAAAGTTACGGAGTAAAGAAATTCAATTGCACAAGCTCTTCTATTTATTAAGCTGCTTGATATTGCCTCTAGAGTATGAAATATCGAGAACATGGATGCACATCAGTAATCTACTACAGAAAATTACGTCTCCTTGTTTTAGGCGTAGATTCCCCGTCTAACTCTTAGTCTTTTAGGAAGTTGTTTTTGGTTCTAAGTACCCATTTTTATAATATTATTATTAAATAATGCAGAATATTTGTCCATCAAGGTTTGTATACTGTTAAGCGAACGTTAGATCATGATTAATTTTTATTCCTTCGTAGCTCCTGTAAATCTATAATCGTCGCAATTTCCCAATTATTGTTTTATCATCCAAACCCTTGTGCTTTGATGAATAAATGAATGATGAATGAAACAGTGATTTTGGACCTAATAATTTAAGTAGTTTTCAGTTCTTTGCAAATAACTCATTTCCCTGTGTAGCTTTGTGTGTGTACAAATAAACAGGGTCGATCAGATGCAAAAGATGTTGTTTTAATCATGCCACAAGTCGAAATTTGTATTATCGTTTATCTGTTTCATCTTTAAAGTTGTGAATGTGACATCAAGTGGGGAATTTTTACCTGAAATTTTATTTTCCAGTGTAATTGAACATTTCTTTTAACATGGGAATTTATTTCCCCTCAATGACACGTTTAGATAGTTTTAGCTTCTATATTTTGACGATGGAATACATTTTATTTGCTTATGTAACAGAATATGGAAAAACATTATCTTCCATCGATCTTTTTCTTCGTTCTCATTAATGGATGTGATAATATGTAAGTTACTGAGGAATGAGTGATGCTGTGGAAGTGAATATATTCTGGTCGATATATAATGAGATGCCTTACTCTCAGGTTCATTGCGCCGCAACTAAATGGAAGATTTTCATACCTCTCTGACTCTGTCGGGATAGCAGAGGCAAACTACCTCACTCCTCGTTTTGTCTAGTAAGCATCCATTATATCCGTCTATTCCATCCGTTAGTCTCTTTATTTGGTCTCCAGTTGTGAGATGAATTTCGACATCCGCAAATACTCCGTTCTTCTTATATTGTTTCTCGTTTGATCTTCTATCTCTTTCACCGTTCCTAATCCATACCTCGTCCATAATTCAAATCATTTAATGTGTTTCTCTGTGGGGAAAGGGAGGGGCGATAAGGAGTCGAGGCACGGACTTCGTGAGTGGAAAAAGTTATTTCATCTTTTCATCAGACGTCACGATCCAAGGAATGTATCGCATAAGCATCGTTTTGGGTGGATCTCATCTCTTAGATGGGAATTTCGCGTTCTTGATCGACGAAGGAAGATAAAGATATCAATGGAGAGACGGAGGTTTTTGGATGTGTAATACTTGAAATACGGTCGGTTCTTCCGAAGGTCCCGTTTTTTGAGAATACGGCTGCATAAGAGCATAGAATGTGCTCTTCAAGCCGAAGCATTTTGTATAATTTACTTCAAATTATTTTTGCTTCACCGCCGAGGTCGGCCATCGTGAAGTTTATACTCTCCTTCTTAGACGCAGAAAAACAGTACAGGAATAGAAAGGTTAAGAAAACCTGTTATGAACACATAAACACTGCTTGTTCTTACCTTTTTAATTCAGGGAATGAATGAATTACATTAAATAAGCATGGCTCACGCTTTAATGGAGATTCCCAAGGGAATGGAACGAACTGAAGGACGTATCCACGGTGGAATACTAAAGTCATCTAGCGGATTAAAAAAAAATATTTCAATACCCATCTGTGTAAAACTTTTTTGTAATTTAACGGCGTAAATAGCATTTTCATTCCAGCTTTTTGATTGGTCGTGGCTATTTAAGTTTTACGTGCATTTTTGAATTAATTCTCTCTTGTAACATGTCACACGAAATTTTTATGAGTCATTGAAGGAAAATTTCTTCTCATGAGTTCTTATAATGTTTTGTCTATTGTTACTTTCTTTATATAGCGATCTTATGTTTGACTGAGAAATTATTAAATATGAAGAAAACTTGCGTACTAACAGCAAGGATAGATGGCTGCACAATAACTAAATGGTGTATGAGGAGAATTTGAGATTTCCAAGAGGGAGAGGAAGACCAGTAAAATGCCGATTGGATGTGGTTAATGAGATGCCGAATAAAAAAAATGACTTAAATATAAAAGGGAATGTATGGACATATGCGGATGTGAAAGAGAAAAGTGATTCTCTTTCCCGAAACGAAATAGCATGGGTGATATAGTGTATGGGTTTAACTCTTTCGTATGTTGCCATTTTAATTGGTTGCACTGAGTTTTTCATAGAGGAATGTGTATTTGCTCTGGGTCGGACCACGGACACGGAAGTTGTTAAAATATTGCCGGATTTGACAATCCCCTAAGCTGAAGCCATGAATTTACCTTTAATCTACAGCAGAATACGTTTAGAGTAAACATGAGAATGTAAACATATTCCATATATAACACGATGGACAAAAAATTTACATTTTTGCCAGCAAGAGGCAGAGATATTCTTCTCATCTTTTATGATAAAGGGAAGCGAGTGAACGAAGAAGGAAAAGAGAAGTGGTATAAAGATTCTGTGGATTAGGGCTCGGATGGTTCACAAGAGATGAAACGAATCGCCTGAGACAACTGCAAGTGATGGCTCCTTCTTTGAAGATTGTGATGAGAAAGGAGGTTGGAATCCGGGGATATCTTTGGGATACCGGTGACGAAAATAAAAAAAATATTTCGAATTTGGGTCAGCTACCGCTATCTTTTGCTGAATATCATCTTTTTTCGCTGAATTATTTGGAGTGATTTTTTTTATCTTAAACACGTTACTCACCAATATTATACATTAATCGCGAGCGTTTGTGGGTCAGTTATTTGTATATACAGTGGCCTAGCCATGGAGGTTCTGGAACCCCGTCCTCCTGCCATAGCCAAGATGGGTTTAAAAAAATCGAGGTCATCTGAGGTTAACTTCTAATTGTCTATGTATTTACAGTTACACAAGCCACTGGTGACTCGCAGGCAGTATAAGTAAATATGAGTCTTAATCCATCTGCATTACATTTAGGATAGAAGTTTTCTCGCCCCAGGAATGTGGGCAACTTTGAGTTTATTCCACGGCTCCTAAACCCTTCTCCTCCCAAGAGACTAACCCTCACTACGCCCCTTATACACGAATTTAAGATTTTTATCTCAAAAGTTACAGAAAGAGGATTTAAGTACTCTCTTAAGCTGTTATCTCTACTTAAGCTATATTCTGGTGGTCGAGAAGCTACGCCAGAACCAGTTCATGGAACACAGCATAACCTGGAAAAACACCCTTTCTGAGAAGAACCGATACGTATTTCTATAGCCAATCTATCATATTTTGGGATATAAGAATATCTTCAGTATTTTTAACGTTGTCTTCTCAACCGCAGTTTCATTTCATAGTCAATGTGTAGAGGACGATCCAAATATAGGTTTTGAATAACTGTTTCCTAATATACGAACTGATATTATTTGCTGTCAGTAATTGTTTCTCTAGTATAATTTGTTCTCCGTGTTGACCATTCTGCTTAGTCTATCCTTATTGGTACTTTCATTGCTTTTGTTCTGATTATCCATCAAAATCCTTAGCTAAATTGCAATTCGAAAGCGTCCATTCCCAATTTTTACCTGAAAATTCCCTTTTATCAATAATTAGTTCATTAATTGATACTTATTTTTAGTCGATGATTTAGCTGCGAAGAAAATGTAGAAGTTATTTTTAAGTTATTTGTAATGCTAAGAAAGACGGCCAGAAAAATGAGAATTCGTATATTTGAGTACATAAGGGTTGCACATATGCGTGAGCCACTAAAATCCGAGAAAAAAAGTTAGCCCAACTATTATACTTTCAACATTCATTATTTAATTTTTAATGAACGTTGTGATGAAGGAACCATGATTAGGAGTGAATCAAGTTCGGAGTTCGTCGAGTTGCTTTTGTGAATTACTTTTCTTCTCAGATGCATGTGTAATAATAATAATGTATTCATAATGTATGGCGGTCTTTTGTACCCATTTTATGAAGTAATAAGATAGAGAGATTATTTGCGATATTCCTTCAGTAATGAGCTTAAAATTCTGCCATGGATGGAATTATTTATTAAAGGAAACCAAAGGTATTTATTTTGGTACCTCACTCCTCGTTTTGTCTAGTAAGCATCCATTATATCCGTCTATTCCATCCGTTAGTCTCTTTATTTGGTCTCCAGTTGTGAGATGAATTTCGACATCCGCAAATACTCCGTTCTTCTTATATTGTTTCTCGTTTGATCTTCTATCTCTTTCACCGTTCCTAATCCATACCTCGTCCATAATTCAAATCATTTAATGTGTTTCTCTGTGGGGAAAGGGAGGGGCGATAAGGAGTCGAGGCACGGACTTCGTGAGTGGAAAAAGTTATTTCATCTTTTCATCAGACGTCACGATCCAAGGAATGTATCGCATAAGCATCGTTTTGGGTGGATCTCATCTCTTAGATGGGAATTTCGCGTTCTTGATCGACGAAGGAAGATAAAGATATCAATGGAGAGACGGAGGTTTTTGGATGTGTAATACTTGAAATACGGTCGGTTCTTCCGAAGGTCCCGTTTTTTGAGAACACGGCTGCATAAGAGCATAGAATGTGCTCTTCAAGCCGAAGCATTTTGTATAATTTACTTCAAATTATTTTTGCTTCACCACCGAGGTCGGCCATCGTGAAGTTTATACACTCCTTCTTAGACGCAGAAAAACAGTACAGGAATAGAAAGGTTAAGAAAACCTGTTATGAACACATAAACACTGCTTGTTCTTACCTTTTTAATTCAGGGAATGAATGAATTACATTAAATAAGCATGGCTCACGCTTTAATGGAGATTCCCGAGGGAATGGAACGAACTGAAGGACGTATCCACGGTGGAATACTAAAGTCATCTAGCGGATTAAAAAAAAATATTTCAATACCCATCTGTGTAAAACTTTTTTGTAATTTAACGGCGTAAATAGCATTTTCATTCCAGCTTTTTGATTGGTCGTGGCTATTTAAGTTTTACGTGCATTTTTGAATTAATTCTCTCTTGTAACATGTCACACGAAATTTTTATGAGTCATTGAAGGAAAATTTCTTCTCATGAGTTCTTATAATGTTTTGTCTATTGTTACTTTCTTTATATAGCGATCTTATGTTTGACTGAGAAATTATTAAATATGAAGAAAACTTGCGTACTAACAGCAAGGATAGATGGCTGCACAATAACTAAATGGTGTATGAGGAGAATTTGAGATTTCCAAGAGGGAGAGGAAGACCAGTAAAATGCCGATTGGATGTGGTTAATGAGATGCCGAATAAAAAAAATGACTTAAATATAAAAGGGAATGTATGGACATATGCGGATGTGAAAGAGAAAAGTGATTCTCTTTCCCGAAACGAAATAGCATGGGTGATATAGTGTATGGGTTTAACTCTTTCGTATGTTGCCATTTTAATNTATTTAAGACGATTTAATAAGGAGAAAAAAACAAAATAATTATTTCAAATTTTAATTGTAATAATGAACCAAAATGAAAATACTTGATGAAAGTATAACATTTAACGAAGACTCGATGCCAAATCTTTGAAAGTTGGCCTAAAATATGCTAAAACCATTCGCAGCAACTCTGTGATGTTAACCCAAAACTACATTTCGACTCCACGAACTTCTTTTTCAAATATAATTAACATACTAACAATCAAAGGAACTCACTTAATTTAACAATATTCTATGAAAAAAGTTCAGAAATAAAAAAGCAGATTTAAATTTTCAATGGGAGCCGCATTTGGTAGAGCGGAATTTGCCCACCGTTGCCTTAATCAGTGCCATTATTCAGCATCACTCTTACCTCAGCAACTTTCATATCATCACATCCAACAGCAACAGCGAGAGAAAAGTAAATGAAAAGTACTTGTCCGTATCTGCCAAATTAAATAAAAGGTGCTGTATCCTATTATAGATTACTTTTATCTCATTAATTTGCTTACTCATCTATCATGACCTTTTAAGATAGCTTAAGTCTTTGATAGCTGTGGTCTCTATCCTGAGAATAATACCAATTTTTTTCGAGAAAGATGTCGGCGTGATTGCAAATGATAGGTTTATTTTTAATCATAAAGAGATGAATTCGCAGTTGCTGGCGATTTTTTGAGGAAATACATCATGAAGAGAAAGAGAATAGTTGTACTTTTTCCACAATATATTTATTATTAAAGACAAACAATAAAAACTCACGACTAGTTTCGGCGAATGATCGCCATCATCAAGTGTTTATGCTAAAACCGTTGAGCATAACATATGCGAAAACGACTGGCGGAAAAATAAGGATTAGGGAAAGAAGAGGGGGGAAAATGGGGCAGAGAAGAAAGGGTAAGTCAGGAGCACGGAACTGGAGGTAGAGGTGCACTGTCGGTGGGTGGTAGGATGCATCGGATCAGTGAGGAGTGGGAAGGAAAAAGGTACTCGTTGACCACAGTACAGTTCGTGGAATTCGTATGAGAAATTATCTCGAATTGTTCAGTTCAGCCTTTGATTCTCCTCTGTATAGTGGAGTATTTCCGGTGCAAAATCCGAAGAATGGTTCCTTTCTAGTAGGTGCTTAGCGAAATGAGAATGGGAGGATTTATTCAAANGAAAAAGATATCATGATTATACTCATATCTTTTTATAATTATATATTTATGCTCTACTTTTAGAAATATAAACTATTGGAGACTTAGCCAATTTGAAGCTCTCCATTAATTATTTTCGGATACGTTTAACCTTTGTGTCTTTTGTATTTTACCTCGGATTTATCATTCCCTTTCTAGTTGCATATTTTCCCCGCTCTGTGCGCACTCCCTTAACCTCGTTTCTCTCTTTTCTCCCTTGAGATGAGCCTCGCCCTTGTATAGCGCCATAAACTCTGGCATTATTTGATCAGGCCCTTTGAAGTGACACACTGACCGAAGGGAATTCCATGAAATCTCATCTCATCCTGTTAATCCCTTCGCTGATACTCTACCTCGCTCTAATGCTCTGCTTTTTGTCCGCTTTAATCTTCTTTTGGGCGGAACGAATTTTTGAGCTGCCATCGAATGTTCGAGAGTACTCTTAGAAAAACTCATCCGGAAAATCTGAAGTATTATACTCATAATATCTCATTGCCGTGCATCTATTTCATCCAAGAGTTTTATCCTATTCCACGTTTGATTTTTCCGTTTTTCTCTTTATATTCTAGTTAAGATTCCCTCTGTTGATGTCCGTTCTATTTCCATCTAAGTTACGGCGCAATATATTCGCTCTAAGTAATAATCTTTTCTGCTCGTCAGTGTCTACCTCCTTTGGTGAACTATTCATAAAATTTCATCCACTATTAGATATTTTCATTTTGCCAACCAGTCAGAGCTGTGTTAAGTTGTGTTGTGTCAGCTGTGTTAAAGTTTAATTCATGAAATAAAACTCTTCAAATTTTTATAATCAATGAAATCCCAACATCATCCTATCGTAATTTCCCAACATTTACCCTTCCGCGGCACACTTAAATAGGTTGCAAAGCAAAGTCCGCTGCTCGCTAAACCAGTATCGATTTCATTAAATTTGGACGAAAAAATAAAAAGAACGTCCTATGAGGCTTATATGTGTGCATAATTCGCTCGTTTTTGATGACTGATTTCCTAATCAGTTCTTAATTCAGAATGAATGTAAAAGGGTAACACATAATTATATTTATATATACTCTTCTTACTTTCTGAATGGGAAAAAAACTATGGATTAAAGTAATATAGTCTTCTGTCACGTTGGATTAAAGTAATTTAGTCCGCATTAAACACGAAATATTGCCATAATCTGCAGAAAAATATAAAGTAAAACTTATTGTGAATATTTCACGGCACACCAAGTGCTTATTCGTGGCTTACGGTGAGGCGCTCCCATTCTATTAGGGTGGTGAGATATTTTCCACGTCTTATGTAAAAGTGTGACGCTTATGAAGCTGCTAGGCCGCATTTGACGCCATCAGGCCGCACTAAAGTGACGTGTATTGTATGTATTCAAAAGCTGTGACATCGATATACGAGGGTAAGGTGAAAAGTTCTCGGCCTGACAATGAAAGACGGCGATTTTCAATTAAAAAATGATTTTATTTTTCTACATAATTTCCTTTGACTTCAACACACTTGGTCCAGCGTCTCTCCAACATCAGTATTCCTTCCCGGAAGTGAAAGTCTGGAAGGCTGTGAAAATATCCATCTACGACCCTCTCAACTTCTTCATTGGAAGCGAAGCGCTTCCCAGAAAAATATTTCTTCAAGTTTGGGAACAGATGGAAGTCTGAGGGTGCTAAATCAGGAGAATAGTGGGGGGATGGCCGAGCAAATCGTACCCGAAATCCTGAAGTTTTCCCATCGCCAACGCACCTTGTATGAGCAGGTGCGTCGTCCTGGTGAAAGATGATTTTTTTTCTTCTTCAAGCCATGCCTCTTCTCAATTTTGGCATTCAGCTGGTCAAGAAGGTTGGAGTAATATTAGCCTGTAATTGTTCTGCCTTTTTCAAGATAATCAATTAATAGGATCCCATTCGCATCCCAAAACACGCTGGTCATGACCTTTCCGGCAGATAAGATCGACTTCGCTTTCTTTAGCGCTGAACCACCGGCTTCCACCCACTGCTTCGACTGCTGTTTCGTTTCTGTCGTGTAGTGGTGGACCCATGAGTCATCCATGGTGACAAATCTCCGCACAAAATCGGTCGGTGCCCTCTTGGATCGGTCAAAACTTTGCTGCGAAAATCGCTTGCGCATTTGATTTTGATCGGCATTCAGCAAATGCGGCACCCACTTTGCGCAGAGCTTTCGCATCCCCAATTCTTTGTGCAAGATGTTTCGCACCCTTTCTTCTGATATCCCCACGGCCTCAGCTATCTCACTCACCTTCACTCGCCTATCGTCCAACACAATATCGTGAACCTTTTCGATGGTTTCCGGTGTGGTTGCGTGGGTCATCTTCGAGGGATGTGCGACCACGTTTAAATTCAGCTGCCCACTTTTTAACGGTTGACATTGAAGGAGCAGAGTCCCCGTATACTTTTGTCAACTTCGGATGAATTTCCGTAGGGGTTAATCCATCCAAAACGAAGAATTTTATGACCGCACGATATTCAGGTTTATCCATTTTAACGAAAAGCACGAAAGACGTCTACTGCAACAATACGTCTAAACAAACTACTTGAGAGAACAAGTTGAAACTTGTCTTACGAACTAATGACACGTGCACCCAGGCAGGGATCACAAATTTTCGCTGATTGGAACGCCATCTCTGTGTCAGGCCGAGAACTTTTCACCTTAGTCTCGTAGTACATAGGGATTTGAATTTTATCACTTTATTAACTTGAAATGTGCTCCAATTTCACATCACAAACGAGACTGTAAAACATTATCATTCACATAAGTAAATTAAGTAACTAAGTATGTTGCATTAGTCGAAAAAACGGCCGTAGAGAAGGTCGAAAAAGAAAACAGCCGGAATTTACTTACATTTCTCCCCTTCGATTTTGATGTGACAGAGATACTGCTATTCACGACACTCATATTGTTACACCGTGAAATAAGGAATTACTAGAATAATTGACTGTAGATGATATTTTATTTAAATTATTTCAGTTACTGCCAAGATAACATGAGTGAGCAACTAACAGGCACAACACATAGTTGCTGAGTGACTTTAAAAAAACGACTCAAGTGTTTCATAACCTTATTTTCCGATTAATTACAATTATGACCTGTTCTGTTGTTGTTCATTAGAAGATTGGTATCTATTTTTTTACTTATAGACTCCAAATAAAGTTCCATAAGTCAATCTTTATGAAGATTGCTTTCCAATATTGTGCAGACCAATTTCACTTATTCACTCACTCGTGATTTAGTTTCAACCCTTCTCAGCTGGCAAATTAGCTTTCTGTTTTTTTATTTATCACGGAAATCATCGGAAGCTGGAAGTGCTTTAAATGTAGATTTGCCGCAGCAAAGCAACTAAAATTGCCTTTTAAGCGAAATCCTTTGGTGTATACTGAAGAATTTTTAAATGTCAATCTTTTTCGATTTTAATGAAAACTCTGTCTGAATTATTAGCTTATATACAGTAAATTTATCTTCCAGTCACCAGAAAGTCGGCAGTGATAAGAAAATTGTTCAAAAACATTTCCTTTTAAACGGAATTTTGCATACAAATTCGGAAATGAGAGTGAAAATATAATTTTCTTGTTACGGTAAGATTTCCTACAAATCTGATATGTATCCATGGATTTTGTTTTCCGTTTTCAGTTTGTTTCCTCTTTTAAACTCAATATGACGAAGGGTTAAATGTAGGAAGAGACTTGATAATCTCAATCTCACCCGAATAAAGTCGCATTATTGTCATTATTATTATTTCTCCCCGTTACAATAAATTTGAGTTTTGCGGGAAGAAGGCGATGAAAATCTTTGCGGCTTTACCAAGTAATTTACGTGATGTAATTTAACTATCACCTTGGAAGGAAGTTGCATTGAAAGATGATTTATCAATCATTGGAAATTTTGTTTACTTTTTTTCTTTTTTATTTACGAATAAAATTATTAATATAAATTATATAATTATAGCGCACCTATAATCTCTGGAGAAGGACAACAAGTTTGTTTTGACGTTTGTCAGGGGTTCCTAAACCTTGGGTACCCTAACCCCTTAGGGACTCAGGAAGCTTGTCCCTGGCGCACGTTGCATAGTAGGTCAATACAAATATGTGTAATTTTAAAAAGAAAACTTATTACCTACATTTCCCTGGTTGTCCGTGTTTGTGCTGTTTACCAACATTTTCCCAGTATTCAGTTATACTACCCTTTTATGAATTTCTACTAATTCGAATCGGAGGTAAGGATTGTTTTTTTTTAAGGCTGGGGGGCCCTTGAAGTAGGTAATTATATAAAATACGATCCATGAAGGTTTCTTCTAATTTATGGGGGAATTGTAATGATTCGTTCTAATTTTACTTGCTTTCTCTGACATTGCACCTAACATCGTTTTGATTTTAGGTTAACTTTATTAAAATTTTTAAGTACCCAGCCGTAAACACACAATTATTTGAAAAAGTGACAAAAAATTTATAAATTTTTCAGTGCATGCTGAAAAACGAAAAAGTTTCTAGTTACTAATCAAATTTTAATTTAATTTAAGTACGCCAAAATTTCCAACCTGGTGTGAAGGATAGATTCATTTAATTAATTTAACATTCTCATTCTTATCAATTAATTATTTCATTATAGGAGTCTGAAGTAGGTAACACAAACTGAATGAATCTCCTGGAATTTAATGGTCTTTGAGATAAATGCTGAAGTAAATATCGTAAAAGTTATCGAGATTTACCGTAATAAAGAGATTTCCACCTTAATTCCTCAGCGTCTTTCTTTGGAAATTCACAGAGATCGCCGACGCTGATAAAGGGCAGTCACCTTTTCACGGTTAGCAGCTTGAGGAAGTGACTTATTATCGTTCCGAATCTTCTCACCAGATGGCTTCTTATTCTCTCGCCATCCGTTAAGCAACATTAGTGCTCTGATATTAAGTAGCTCACTTTTTAAAGTGGTTTAGTTTATTGTGAACATTCTCATGTTGTATTTTGCCGTTAATCAACAAAAGTCTAACATTTTATCATTTTTGGTGCTGTAGGTCTCTGCTTTATTCTTTGTATAGCCTGCTTATGTGTATAATACTTATTTGTTCCATGCATTACCTTATAAACATGCTATTTCATCCCTGTAGCATCCTGTGTAATTATTCTCTCGATCGTCCTTTGGCTGTCTTATTCACTTTGCAGATGCACTGTTCTTTCCTCCGGTTGAGGCTTGATTTTAAAGACATATTTCCTTGTTAAGTCGTATTTTTAACGTATAGTTAATTCTGGTCTTTTTCAACTCGGTCCCATTTAACGGAAATTTTCTCCCAGATATGTTTAGAGCATAGATTGCGAAGAATCTATCTTCAATAGCAGCTTTAGTAGGTCTTTCTAAAAAGATTTATGGGACAGCTTTACTTTCCGCATGAATATAATTCAGGGACGTAGCCAGGATTTGTCACTGGAGTGTTCAGAGCCATGGATTAAACATTAAATTGCCTGCATTCCTTGGCCAGTAAAACTTCTGCACTAATAGTAATATGGATGACATCAGATTCACATTTACAAATATTCCCTACGAATCATCTTTGGCTTGTGTAGTTGTAAATTAAAAAAAAAAATTATCTCCCTTTACGGCGATTTTTAAAAACCCATTTTGGCTGTGGCGGGAGTGGGGTTTCACCCTAACCCCCCTGGATACACAACTGTATATTTACTTGAGAATCGTGTCTGTAATTGTTTTATTTCGGTGATATTTTAATGAGTTGAGTTTAGAACATATTCCAGACAAAATATGTTTTTTTCCTTTTCATTTGTCAAGTTTGGTGGCAAAGAACTTTGGAAATGCATAATTAGTTGTTGGGGCGCTCGGAATTGCTCGAAGGACTGTCTGTTGTCCTCTGGTTGGACACCTCTGTGTTACAACATAAAAACTTGTCTTTTGCGATCATCCGGGCAGTCTTCCCATGATTCCACTGGACCTTTGTGTTCTTTACCCGTGACCTTCAATAAGGGCTTTCGATAAAAAAGTGGAGCAGCGCATGGCGAGAGACGTGTCCACGCCGCTGAGCGTAAATCGCCTTTGCTTCGTCTTTTGTTTCGCTTCGCGGCGCCTAAAAGTATCGCGAAAAGGAAAAATAAGGGAGACGTTAGGCCGAGCGTGAGGTTGCTAATCGACCCCATTTGACGACCTTCGGTATTGTGCCCATAGATGTCGGATTATTCGCTGCCCTCCATTGGCGTAAACAAGGACCCCCTCTTGTATGATCACCATTTGCATGAATTGATCTCCAGGAGACATCGTGCAAGTGTATGCAATAAATATCTTGCGCTGTATCCAGAACTTGAACGGCGTTGAATCTAATTAAGTTAAAAAAAGCAACGATAATGTTGCCCGCATTGATTTTGCTTCTCATATGAGATATTTTATTTATCTTTAATGCTTCGAAGTAAACAGAATTTTCTTTCGCCTTGTTTTACTATAACGGTTTATGATTATATAGGAAGAGGTACGATAGGTTTTGATCCAATTTATTTCAAATTGAGACATCGTGGCGCTGTTTGGCTTTTATGACCTCAGGGTACATAAGCATAAGTGCCGTTTTCTCCGGTAAAAATCCCATTAAAACTTCAATCACGTCGGTGTAATAAAAAATATACCTTGACCCATTTCCCCGTCATTCGGAAGACAAACTGCATAATAGCCTATGGCGAAGTAAAATCTATTGCTTTAGAGAAAATATTTCTCGAGAATTTTATTTGTCAACGATGACCTGAATTTACTCTCCCTTTGGACGAATTCTTTGTGAAATGGTTGAATCCCATTATCTTGAAAGTTTAACGTTTCTACGAAATCCCTGGGTCATTATAATTTTCTAAGCCTAGAACACGCGATTAATTTGAATTTCAAATCACGGCTGATAGAACTTAGCTCTGCGCCGATGCAGCCTTTCTATCTATTGATGATTTATATGCAAACGAAAGATTTATGAATCTAGGGAAAGTGTTTCAACCTGTTCGTTACTTGTATAAAAGTATAAGGAAGGAGATAATTATGATTAAAAGTCGAACAGAATATGTTTCGGAACTTCTCGTTTTAGAGTAGAGCGAAAGTGATTCATTGGAAGTTTCACGGAGAGATTTGAGAGGAAGCAGAAGGCTAACTTAATGAAATATACATGAGGGTTGGTCTAAGGCTATAACTCACTTGGGGCACGCGATTGCGTACTGTTGTTTTTTGTGTCTGCAAAGAGGAGAAATCATGATTTCTCTTGATGCAGGACAATAGGAAGCTCACATTTAAGATAAGAAAAAGAAACATCACCGGTAGTGCGTATTATTTTCTAATGTATTACGAACAGCTCGCAATTCTTTCTCGAGGCTCCATAATTAGTGCAAAAGCGCGGAACCTTCTCATGTAGGCGAGAAACCCAGAAACACATAGTCGTTTTCACCTAATTAACAAATGTCTTGATCGCTATCTCTTTCGATATGGAATGTTTCTTTCCTGTATTCTTTTAAAATAAAACTATGGCATATTGCCATAGTCATACCCTAAAAACCACCTAAGGGACTTTGTCAGGGGTCGTAAACCTCAAGCAATCGGAATAATTCCTTTGATTATTATTTTCGCGGATCGTTCGTGGAAATCACGAGGTTTTAAAACTATTTTTCCTTTTCTATTCTCTTCTGCTAAACTTGTCGGATAGGCCCAAGATGCAACGAGGTCGCAAAATTCCTATTACGTTAAGGAATAACAAGTGTGAAAAATAGCGACATAAGAGGGACATTCCCTTAACAGTGTGGAAGAGACGCGGCATGGTAGTTCAATGGTTAGAATACCTGCCCGGAAAGTGGGAGACCTTGATTCGAGTCCCAGTCTTGTCGTTATTTTTCACACTTGTTATTCCTTGGGATTTAGCCGCACTGATTTACCGTCCAAAGTGTTTACACCTTTCCTGAATCCTTCCTATTATGTTTTCCGCGGACGAATTTTCCCCAAATGGCAATGGAGAGCGCTACCTTGTAACAAATCTTGTTCCTTCCAACGATTCCCGAGATGTGTTATTGAGTATTTTTGGGACGTTTGTCATTGTATTATAACAGTTATTAACGAAATGCATTGCATCTTTTTGGGTACGTGGGTATAGGTTTCATCCGCTGCCTCTCGTACATTTATCGCGTTTTCCAGGCCTCTGCAAGCATCGCCGTCATTCACACGTTTGACTGTCCACTATTTTATAGCTTACTGCAGCAATTAAGCAATTCTTGTATGTTTGTGTTCCGTTTTCAGCTATTCGTCAACGTGATCTACATTTTCGATTGTTTCTCCGTTTATTCGATTTACCTTATCGTAACATCAACAGCTATTAAGTAGTAGTTTATGATGCTGCAGAACCTACTCTTCAAACCACTGAGTTCATATTTGTCATTGTTTTCTTCTATTTAAGTAATCATTTTATTGAATGAATATGAGTGAAAATTGCTTATTTAAAATCTATTTGCTTATACTTGACCAGGTTTTATGAATTGGTATATTTGTAAAGGTAAATTTTAATTGTGTCGAGTATGTATATTCGCGTTTTATGTTAGCATCCTGTTAAAATAGTTAAGGTTTTGCAAATTAATTTGAAATGATAATTAAATAAAAAAAAATAAAAAATAATTTGAATCAACATGAAATCCATATTCTTTCGTTGCATATTTTAATTTGCGTTTTTGTAATAGAGTTCTTCTGCTTTAGAGACATAAACAGGTGCTGACTATTTTTTAGGTGTAATATTCTTATTTGCGTGATTTGGTACTCAAGGAAGCGTCTCTTTTTTTATCCCTATGCTCAAAACCTTTCCAAACAGCCCGATGAGATATCAAGACAAACCCTTCAAATCCAATCGAAAAGAGCTTTATTCGATTTCTCTTCCACTTCCTATTTCCCGTTTTGCCCGTTCCCCCGTCATCCTTTCAAAACCCTCGGAAACTAATATTTTACTTCGGAAAAGATTTCCCTTTCTCATTCCAATCCGATTATGCTTATATTTATCGAAATAAAGGAAACTCTGAACGCGTTATTTGCTATGGAATTCACTTGGGCTGCTTTTTATTCATCTTTACAAATTCTTGCGAAGGTTTCCGCGTCACTTATTTCCATAATTTGAAAAGGATTACATTAAACTTTAGTTTTCTTCTTCCGAGAATTTGTGTCCCTCCTGGACCGAAGTATATATTTTCTTATTTCCGCCGCCTAGCTTAATAATATATCATTCTTGGAGAAAGGGATATTACCGTAAAAAAAGAGACTTTATTCTGGTTGAGATACCGAAACATATCCTATAGATTTTCTTTTTTGTAATTTCTACTTAGGTTGGAAACGATTGCAGAATTTTATAAAGTAGCTCGAAAGTTTTTAAACTTATTTTCAAAAGTTTTACTTGCGTTCTTTTAAATTGCGGAAACATTTTGTCACAGAAGTGGTTCGTGTGAGTGTAGCTTTTTTAAAAGACGCTTTCCACCTAAACATTTTTGCATCTATTGTAATGATTATTACTACCGTTATTATTATTATCATCCCTATTTTAACCATCTTGTATGATCACCATTTGCATGAATTGATCTCCAGGAGACATCGTGCAAGTGTATGCAATAAATATCTTGCGCTGTATCCAGAACTTGAACGGCGTTGAATCTAATTAAGTTAAAAAAAGCAACGATAATGTTGCCCGCATTGATTTTGCTTCTCATATGAGATATTTTATTTATCTTTAATGCTTCGAAGTAAACAGAATTTTCTTTCGCCTTGTTTTACTATAACGGTTTATGATTATATAGGAAGAGGTACGATAGGTTTTGATCCAATTTATTTCAAATTGAGACATCGTGGCGCTGTTTGGCTTTTATGACCTCAGGGTACATAAGCATAAGTGCCGTTTTCTCCGGTAAAAATCCCATTAAAACTTCAATCACGTCGGTGTAATAAAAAATATACCTTGACCCATTTCCCCGTCATTCGGAAGACAAACTGCATAATAGCCTATGGCGAAGTAAAATCTATTGCTTTAGAGAAAATATTTCTCGAGAATTTTATTTGTCAACGATGACCTGAATTTACTCTCCCTTTGGACGAATTCTTTGTGAAATGGTTGAATCCCATTATCTTGAAAGTTTAACGTTTCTACGAAATCCCTGGGTCATTATAATTTTCTAAGCCTAGAACACGCGATTAATTTGAATTTCAAATCACGGCTGATAGAACTTAGCTCTGCGCCGATGCAGCCTTTCTATCTATTGATGATTTATATGCAAACGAAAGATTTATGAATCTAGGGAAAGTGTTTCAACCTGTTCGTTACTTGTATAAAAGTATAAGGAAGGAGATAATTATGATTAAAAGTCGAACAGAATATGTTTCGGAACTTCTCGTTTTAGAGTAGAGCGAAAGTGATTCATTGGAAGTTTCACGGAGAGATTTGAGAGGAAGCAGAAGGCTAACTTAATGAAATATACATGAGGGTTGGTCTAAGGCTATAACTCACTTGGGGCACGCGATTGCGTACTGTTGTTTTTTGTGTCTGCAAAGAGGAGAAATCATGATTTCTCTTGATGCAGGACAATAGGAAGCTCACATTTAAGATAAGAAAAAGAAACATCACCGGTAGTGCGTATTATTTTCTAATGTATTACGAACAGCTCGCAATTCTTTCTCGAGGCTCCATAATTAGTGCAAAAGCGCGGAACCTTCTCATGTAGGCGAGAAACCCAGAAACACATAGTCGTTTTCACCTAATTAACAAATGTCTTGATCGCTATCTCTTTCGATATGGAATGTTTCTTTCCTGTATTCTTTTAAAATAAAACTATGGCCTATTGCCATAGTC
Source organism: Ladona fulva (assembly GCA_000376725.2). Taxonomy (NCBI): domain Eukaryota; kingdom Metazoa; phylum Arthropoda; class Insecta; order Odonata; family Libellulidae; genus Ladona; species Ladona fulva. The sequence goes on along the minus strand of KZ308349.1, from coordinate 1,068,459 downwards.
ATACCCTAAAAACCACCTAAGGGACTTTGTCAGGGGTCGTAAACCTCAAGCAATCGGAATAATTCCTTTGATTATTATTTTCGCGGATCGTTCGTGGAAATCACGAGGTTTTAAAACTATTTTTCCTTTTCTATTCTCTTCTGCTAAACTTGTCAGATAGGCCCAAGATGCAACGAGGTCGCAAAATTCCTATTACGTTAAGGAATAACAAGTGTGAAAAATAGCGACATAAGAGGGACATTCCCTTAACAGTGTGGAAGAGACGCGGCATGGTAGTTCAATGGTTAGAATACCTGCCCGGAAAGTGGGAGACCTTGATTCGAGTCCCAGTCTTGTCGTTATTTTTCACACTTGTTATTCCTTGGGATTTAGCCGCACTGATTTACCGTCCAAAGTGTTTACACCTTTCCTGAATCCTTCCTATTATGTTTTCCGCGGACGAATTTTCCCCAAATGGCAATGGAGAGCGCTACCTTGTAACAAATCTTGTTCCTTCCAACGATTCCCGAGATGTGTTATTGAGTATTTTTGGGACGTTTGTCATTGTATTATAACAGTTATTAACGAAATGCATTGCATCTTTTTGGGTACGTGGGTATAGGTTTCATCCGCTGCCTCTCGTACATTTATCGCGTTTTCCAGGCCTCTGCAAGCATCGCCGTCATTCACACGTTTGACTGTCCACTATTTTATAGCTTACTGCAGCAATTAAGCAATTCTTGTATGTTTGTGTTCCGTTTTCAGCTATTCGTCAACGTGATCTACATTTTCGATTGTTTTTCCGTTTATTCGATTTACTGTATCGTAACATCAACAGCTATTAAGTAGTAGTTTATGATGCTGCAGAACCTACTCTTCAAACCACTGAGTTCATATTTGTCATTGTTTTCTTCTATTTAAGTAATCATTTTATTGAATGAATATGAGTGAAAATTGCTTATTTAAAATCTATTTGCTTATACTTGACCAGGTTTTATGAATTGGTATATTTGTAAAGGTAAATTTTAATTGTGTCGAGTATGTATATTCGCGTTTTATGTTAGCATCCTGTTAAAATAGTTAAGGTTTTGCAAATTAATTTGAAATGATAATTAAATAAAAAAAATAAAAAATAATTTGAATTAACATGAAATCCATATTCTTTCGTTGCATATTTTAATTTGCGTTTTTGTAATAGAGTTCTTCTGCTTTAGAGACATAAACAGGTGCTGACTATTTTTTAGGTGTAATATTCTTATTTGCGTGATTTGGTACTCAAGGAAGCGTCTCTTTTTTTATCCCTATGCTCAAAACCTTTCCAAACAGCCCGATGAGATATCAAGACANATATATATTATATATTTTTATTTGATTATAGTTTTCTCTAATTCAGTGATTGTCTATCAATGGCAGTTATCGTCAGTTCTTGAAACATAATGGCTAGAGAGAGAAAATTACAAAGAGAATATATGGCCAAATTAGTGAAGAAAAGATGAAGAGTGAGATAAGTGAAATATTAGAAATGAAGAATGTATTTAGGTTCTCCAAGTCACAGTAGCTGTTATGGTTAGGCCATGTGGAGAAAATGGAAGAGGACAGATCACTAATCAACAGCAAAGTGGAAGGCGTCAGAATGAGAGGAAAACCACGTAAAATATGACTGTAGGATGTCGATCTGAAGATCATAGTAGTTGCAAGATAGAAGGGAAAGACACGAAATGCTGGAAATCACGTGATAGAGGAAATGAAGGCCGTAGAGCTGTGGATGATGATAATCGTTGATGTTTATCCATTTTCTGTCTCTTGAATATTCAAATTTTTTTTTGCCGCTGAGAATTAAATATCATAAATATGTAACATTTATAAACTTTGTCTTATATTCATTGTGACCTTCTAATTCCGCCCATCTGTGGGCTCTTTGGTGTCATGTCTGCGCTATGGTTGTCAAGGAAGAACATCAATTGCCATTTATTATTTTTCATCGATAAAATAGCGAAGTGAACTTTGTGATGCCACAGTTAAGTCCACAATGAGAGTTATACACAATAGTAATCCATCAACGTTTGTCGCAGTATCATTTATTATTACTATGAAACTAGGAAAAGCACAAGAACCAAACATGAATTTCGTGGGAAACCAATTTTTCTTATATCCTGTGAGATAGGCAACCGGAGATCAGTGTAATCCTGCATCTTAGACTATCAGCTCAACGTCAATGTCCACCGCGGAGAGGACTATATAGATCGCATGCTCATTTGGAAACCGAGTGAAAAAATAAAGAATATGCCATTATTAAGCTGTAAATGGATCTTCTTATTTCATTTCATTCAATTTTACCATATATACATGTATATTATACTTTGTATAATTACTTTTATGATATAATTTGTAATAGTGATAGAAAGATACCTCGACACGCATATTTTACGGTCTAATGCTGTGAATTGGTAATCTTATTTTCTGACGCATTTATTAATACTTAAATTTTATCCAAAGAAAAGAGACTTCATCCAAGGTTTTCCCTCCCGGTATTTTCGTTTTTTTCTGATATTATTTTGCGGAAGATTTCACTCGATTAAATCGCTTTAGCAATTATCCTTCCGCAAAGATGGACAATTGCTTCTTCAGCTTGTCAGGAATTTATCTTTGTTCTCCGAAGAAGCTCGTATGGTAATCAGAATGGCGCCATCCACGAGAACGCCCCCGTAGTAATATCGCTATTGTTCCGTGTAACCCCTTTCCTCCAAGGAAGGGATTTGCACTTCTAGACATAGGTATGGAAATCTGGGAATTTTTGTAGATGTTTGAGCCATCTTGAAATAGAGACACAACTGAAAGTTGTATTTAAGGGATTCGTGATGTTTGCAGAAGAACCCGAATAAATTCAAGGACGTGAGCTTCACCTTTATACAGAAAAATTGAACAAAAGTCTAACCGCCTGCCAAAGGCGACGGAGTTACTTTGGGTTTTCATTAATTTTAGTATTATTACTGTACAATGCTTATAGCGCCTAAAATAGCAGATGAATTAAATATGCTTCTCTGTTGTTTAACTTGCAACCATAACCTCTAAAAGGATAAGAAGCGCTGAAAAATGTACACTGGGGCTACCATTTAAAACATATCTGTCCAAGAATCTCAGAAAAATTCTTTAGAGAATTATCTGTGAAAAACTTTGATCTCGACAAACCTGTTATAACTCAAATTTCGGAAATAACCCTATAAAAGAATGAAACGATTAGCTATAATTATTTATAGTATCCTATTTAAGCTAAAAAATACTAGCAAGTTGATGGCATTCAATTATAGTAAATATATGTATGAAATTATTTATCCCTTCTAAACTGGTGCACATGTACCCATGCTCATGTGAATCACCAACCGCTATGGCCGAGTTTCAAAATTTAAGAAAATCATTTTGGAAAATTTAATCGTTGTGACAATAACGTATTTGGCATGATTTCTTCTCTCAAGCTTCGGAATCAAGTCTTCGTGTAAAAAATTCGCAAAAAATTTCGTGGAGATCGAATATTTTGCGCCTAAATTTTGCTGTCAACAAGCGGTGGTTCGAATCCTTGGAACTATACTCAGTAATGAATTTGTGTTTCTTTCAGCTGACGGCCAACGCTGTGGTGCTGATTTGCGTGAACGCCGTTGGTGTGTTCGTGCACAACCTAATGGAGCACGCGCAGAGGAAAGCATTTCTGGACACGCGTAATTGCATTGCAGCACGGTTGGAGATGGAAGATGAGAACGAGAAACTGGTATGTACCACTCAATTGCTACGAACGATTACATTGCTACTCGAGAGGCGATTCGCGCATCTGTCAATTAATTGGAATCTCCAAGCCGATGCTCACTTGACCGACATTCTGTTCGAAATACCTGCTTTGGTGTTTAAGTTTCAGTATAGGTATTTATTAACGATGCATATAAATAATTAACTAATTAATATAGATTGGTAGTAATAAATTTAANTATTATAAATATTAAAGATTAAGTTTTAAAGAATAAATTCCAAAGAGTTGCCATTGACATTAATGTATTTCTGCGACCAATGAGATAGGACAAACTCATTCCTCAGTGGAACCGCGGTATTGCGCCATCTTTCAATTTCGTCACATAAATACATTCCCATAAAATTTATTGCTCATATGTATAGTAGATAAAGTAATTTAGAGTCAGGAGTAAACCAGACGACAACCCTAAGTCCAGCTGCATTCGGTGTGTGTACGGAGCACATTTGTATTCAATTATGATTGCAAGGGTTGGGAGGCTTGTGAAAATGTCAAATTTCTGCGTGCATGTTTCGATTTGTGAAAACCAAAGAATACCGAAATCTTACGGTGTTCACTCGATAATATTCATGACTTCAATATGACTCAACGTACAATATTACCAATACTGAGTCTGAATTCTGAAGTGTGTTTAGCCAATATATTGCTCGTCACTCAGATTTCCTTATACATGAAAAAAAAACACGATATCGTTTTCCGATTTTAATGTTCAAGGCATCTTATCCTTAAAACTAAAAGATCGATAAGAATGGCATAGATGCCATACTTTGATGGACGATATTTTAATGCCTTTCGCTTTTTTAAGTCAAATAGTAATTCCTCGTAACCATAATTTCTAAACATCTTATTCTGGAATAGGTCATGTATCGAGTAATCCGTATAATTCATTCATATGGGGCTCAATCGCCCTTTATTTTCACCGTAACGGAGTCGCGGCCGCGTGCAGAAGCGCGCGGTGTTTTGGGAGTGGCCAATCTTTTAGTTGTTTCGGTTAGGCCTTTATAATTTATAGCCGAGAGTTTACTTCTGATCTTGAGGTGAATGAGCAATGAAGATTAAGGTTGTTATTTCGGAGAGGGTTATGTCCTTAATAATACTTTCAGTGCCGTTACTGACTGGTTAAACTTCATGAAATACATTTTTGAAATTCACGGTGCCTGCCATTTCCTTTCTCACATCATAGTATATCTTATTCATATATTTATAAGAAATCTCACAAAAGCTTGTGAAATACCTCTGGGCATTCCTTTTTCTGCGGTTTCAAGCAAACTTTTTCGATTCTTATAAAATACTGCTGTGTGTAGTAGCTTTTTGACAAGAGATCTGTGTTTGAGTCTCAGTAACGTCCGTTTTTACTACTCCGTATATTCCTTGAGTATTTCAAGACTTCAAGAGTATGGATGATCAAAAATCAGGTATCGCTTATAAAAAACACTTTTTAGCGTATTGCACATTTATATTAATTGCCGTCGAGCTTTTGCTCGGTGGACCTTCAATTAATCTTTATTATCGCGCCGCTTTTGAGTTCCGCCTGGATTTTTCCCTCACCCCCCCAGTTAGCGACTGAATAGGTGTGGAGATTGATTGCAATTTAAATGAGAATCCTCACCGCCTGCACATCCCTTCGCCGCAATACTCTCATTCACGATCGGTGGAGATTTCAGGGGCAGAATCCTCTCCCAGCTGCTTTTAGCTCCTCATTGTTTGGATCTTCCTTCTCCTTTGATTTATTGAGCGACTGCCCTTCCTCCGAGGCCGTGACCTTTGCCGCTTCCATTTATAGATCGTTAAAGCTTTCCGTTTGACCTCCGTTGTTTAGAAGCTGGAATCACTCGCTAGTCGATTCACGGAATCAGCTTGCTCTTGGTTCAAATTCGGAGCTCTCTCGGTTGATGATGTTTGCAGAGTTTTTCTTTCCACGCCAGCTCAGGATTCTCATTTCTCCCTTCCAAGATTCTACTCGGATTTATAAACTGTACTCGTATTTTGAACTTTTTCCCCGGAAAATCTGTTGGCTGGGATACCGCGTGTGGTATTATCCGGGACACACAGACGTCAGTAAAGCAGAGTGATGTATCTACTGATTCACGAACAGGAAACGCTAAGGCCCGGTTTTATAACTTCTAGTCAAATCTGCTCTTCAACTAACCTGAAAGTTGAGCTTGACTATTAATTAGCGGAATGAAGTGTAAAATTATTTACGCAGTTGTTTATTGAGCTTTTCACCAATATTTATCCACATTTTGCTTGTTTACATCATGATGCATTTAAGTTAACCATAAGGTTAAGATTTAAAACTCTCAATTTGGTGGTCAACTTGACCACCAGTTGAGGCTAAAATGTCGATTGTAATACTGTTCGTTATAGTTGTCCTGAGGACAAAACAGGCTAACTATTCAATATAATACCGGGCTTAATATTTTGGAAATTATTGAGGCATGCCGTTTCTAGCTGTATAATTTATAATTCCAGTTTATGATTAAGTATTACATATATTCCCTTATCGTTAAGAGCACCGACTTTTACAGTATATACTGAAGTAGTTGACCGTTATGCCGCAATCAAAAGCGTTGCCGTCCGAATCAGTATAACCTCATGTGCGGTTGGTTTCGAAGAAATATTATTTAATGAATTTTTATCTATTATTTTCGCTGCTTTTAGGAGATGGGTCTGATATAGAAAAGATTCGGCTTAGTCTCCAAAATACGATCCCGCATTATGATTGGCAAGTTTTTATGAAAATTTATTGGGTTGCTTAGGTTTAGTTAGCGGTGAATCGGCCTTTCAAAATTTCCCTCCGCTATCGGTGTTCAGGGTGGTAATCCGAGGAGGTTTTATGAAATATTTCTTCCAGAAAGTTCACTTCAACGACTTTTAGTATAAGTGAACACTTTGAGAGATTCATTAAGAGATAACGACGGATTCTAATTCGTTTGTTTTGGCTCGTGCCACGCCAAGATGTTATCCTTTCTCGTTTAATTTGAAAAAATGGGAGACAATAACGAGGATATTCTTGCGTACGAGAAGTTATACATGTGGAGAGGCTGATAAATGTTTTGTTTAATTTATCATTTAGATTGCTCAAATTCTAGGGAACCTATGACCTTTTATGCTCAAAGATTAATGAAATAAGTTAACTTTTATTTTGGATCGATTAGTTATTTCAAAAATAAAATTGCTGCTATCCGTGATCTCTTTAGTTTCGTGTCTGATATTCTTGTAATTTTTTCTTCCGTTACCCCAACGAGAACATGTTGGTAAATAAATAAAGCGTCACTCAGAGCTTCTGGTGTGATGGGTACAGCTGCAGATGACCCTTGATCTTCACTAATAGTGATCCAAGGAATTTGACAGCCCAAAGACGCGTTGAGAAAGTGCTTTAACCAAGTGTCCTTCCCTTCCTGGGGCAGCACCAAGACACCGTATTCCACCAGATTATGCTCGTCCCCAAACATCACTAGTCGCTCAACTGCCTTCATGATGTCAACGTTTCCTTTACCGGCAAGATCCCCACACCTGTCACCCATCGGACATTTTTGAGACCAGATTAGAGGGCAACTATGGCCAGCATCAACAACACGAGTTCTGGAGCGTCCATTGCAGCAGTTGTAGCACGATCTGTGAACATTAGATGTCTCTCTAACTTCATTCCCGCTGATATTGCCTCATGTACTCATTCTAGGAGCAGAGTAACACCCGATTAATTGGATGCCAATTCATAGTTAATAATGTGTTTATTAATGGATACTTAGGCCTGAATTTGTACTCACTTCCTAATGGTGGCATGCCTTGTATAGGTGGTCAATTTCTCGCCATTGCGATGGTTCATTCAGAGTGCGCCATTTTTTGCGATTCAGTGGAGACTATCTATATACTACGGGGAATCCTTATCGTAGTTCACAGTTTTAGATAAAATGTCATATGTTTTAATATATGTTAGTACCAGTCCAAGCAATGTACATTTGTACTTTTACAGTGGTTTTTAAAGTGGCAAACAAAATGTGATATTTATTGTTCTTTGTTGTTTATTTACAGGAGCGTCTCTTGCTGTCCGTGTTGCCCCAACACGTTGCCATGGAAATGAAGGCGGACATAATATCTCCTGTCGAAGGACAGTTCCATAAAATTTATATACAGAAGCACGAGAACGTAAGGTAAGCTTAGAAATATTCTCCCAGTGAAACTTGTAACCCCGAAATATTTATATTTGAAGAGTATTGAAACAGGGACATTCATTTCGGTGGAGAAGTCCGAAAATGGAGATGGAGGACACCGTTGATTTGACGATAGAAAAAATCCCATAATGCTCTTGTGCGACACTCCCTGTACATCTCAATAACCTCGCTTATATTGATCGCAAGTTTCGTTTTTGGTTAAAATTTTCAATGAATGTTTTCATTGGAAAGATAAGGACTTACATGGTATAACTTCTCTCTTATTGATTGGTTTGACCTTAGCGATGAAAGTAACTATTTAAGCATTGTTCTATTACATTTTTTGTTGTAGATGTAAAGTGGAATTTTTTATATCAGAACGTGAATTTATTTATAGCTTTGTTTTCACGTAAAATCTTACATATTTTATCTTACACTCTGCTGCTATCTGGTGCTATGAATCTATTCATTTGTAATGTCAGGCATAGTTTTAATTTATTTTTGGTTATAGAAGTTATCAAAGTTTCAACGGGATAAAAGCGGAAATCAGATGTGGAGGTACGAACTTCCGTAAGGGGCGGAGGATTTCTTAATGCTGATTTTTTTTATTTTTAATTCCACTTTGACGACATCGTTCAAAATGAAAATAATAATTGCCCACAGGAAGGGAATGCTGATAGATAATAGAACTAAACCAAAAGTGAGGACCTGACTTTTATATCATAGAGCGAAGAGCCCCTCCAAAGAGGAGTCATTACTAAGCATAAATCAGATAAACTTACAGTGATATTTAGGAATATTGATTAACACAATGATATTCGTCGTCTTCTCAGTAGCCCAACCAGTAAGAACGGAAGAAAAATCTGAAATAATACAATTATATAACGAAAAGTCTTTTTTAAATATTTAGACCGTGACTTACTGCATAACTACAGTTGGAAAAAAGTACAGAATTAAGTCAAATGTGGCCGTAATATAAGAAAACCAAAAATTAGACAGGAAAATAAACCCAGCTGGAATGTTACGAAACCAAGGTTACAGTTACTATCATAATTAGAAGCGACAAATGGACAAATATAAATAAGAAAGTAGAAAGCTAGTAAAACAGACGAGATTCGTTGAATGGCTAAAAGCTAGAGAAATTAATATTATTTAAAAACGACGTCATAAGGGCTAACCTAAAAATATTTAATCTGAATGGAAATTTGAAGCCTGGAATGTAGGACCACGTGAAAAGAGTTGGACAAATAGTTATTGCCATTACAGGTTCTAAACAAAAAATGCACCGAAAAGACAAGTAAGGAAAGATCTATGAAAAAGTTGTATTATCATACTAAAATGATGGTAAACTACTAAAATACATGTATTATTTTGTAGAAGTTGGAAAAAATGTTACCACTTTTTCAATATGGCTTTAAAGGACATCTACGATATTTCTGCCACATCAGTAGATTAAAAATTAGCACCAAAACCGACATATTACTTCCTCATAGGCGGAGGGATGGATCTTCTATTTGCTTCTGAGGTTTTAATCGAAATGAAGGAGTCGAAGCGCGACGAACATCGCCTCCGAAGTTTTTAATCCGAAAGGTCATCGGAGGGCATTGGCAATTCGAACAGACTCGTCAAATATAAACGAAGGAGCAAAAGCCCTATTTCCCGTCCAGTTGCAAGAGATTAAACTCTCAAAGAAACTTAAGCGTCTTTCATTGAAAGTAATATTCACAAACGGAAGTGCTGTTTTATTATTAATGAGAGGGATTTCGTCGTCATTTCCGAGAAAGGACACATTCCGCTGTTAACATCAGTGACCATCTAGAAAAATGTCTCTCTAGGGATCCTTCAAACACTTTCGGAAATTACTCGTCCGATTTTCTTTTCATTCGGGATTTTAAAAGGACGACTCGTACTTAATTCAGCTGCAAAACCCTGTCTGAATGATTAATCATTCTGAATTTCACCCGCTTAGGTGATTCAAAGGCCTCTAATTGAGGAAGTGTGGTGCGTGGCGTCCTATGATGTACCTATCTTGGGAGATATTGGAATCACCGCATCTCTTTCCGATGCGGCAACGATCCCAATGGATGGATCGGAATTTTTGCTTTAATAATCTGTCTCTAGAAGTAATATTTATGATTACAGTTCTTTTTAGTCAATAGTTAAAGTTTGTATGAAATGTAGTCAGGTAATTGAGAAACCTTCTGAAATAAAGCATCATGTTAAATACGTTTACTTTTTAACCCCTAACACAATTGCAGTACTTTGTACTGATATATTTAGAATGAAATTCCATCTAAAGATACCAGTACAAATTGTTGCTATTCTAATAATTGTACTTATGTTAAATAAAATTCTTCATGTAACTCTAGGGAAAAAATCAACATTGCCTCCATTCTTTGTAGAAGTAGAAGTATTGTTAAAAGTGCTTCGACAGCTTAGATCATTTCGCACTTGGGTCTCCACCGGGAATCGAACCCGGGACCGCTTTCACCGAAGTCGAACGCGTTTCCCACTTGGCTATCCGGGAGCCCTTTTTTGTAGAAATATAGAAAATATTTAACATAAAAATACTTATGAGAAATCGACCCTTTCTTTTGTCTTTTGCATTAATATTCATTGTGCGATTGATACCGGCTTGACGAAAAATATTTTTCTATAAATCAAGCACAAAAGGTGAACGTTTCATTCTAAGGTTATAAATAAATCTGTGGTAATTCATCATGAAATAATATAATAAGATACTGAAATAGATTATTTGCTGATCCTGAAATATTTCTTAATACAAATGCGCCCTCTTGAATTAACAGCTTGGAGTCCTCAAGCATTTTCCGTACATAACTTGGTTTTGTATTTTATTCGGTATATATCGTATACGGCACCTCCCAGTGTACGCCATTGTACACGTCTATGATTCCTTGAAATGCCTGTATTTTAATTTTGTTTCAATTTTTGGATTCCGTGACCGATGATGGTTGATTTTTTTCACGTACGGTAAGTGCTGAGAATTAAGTACTTCTTCCAAGACATTAAGGCATTAATTAACATTAAGACATTCTTCCAAGATGTACCCATCCAGTCAAGTAGCTGAATGATGTAGATGAGTTAAGAGGGAACATCGATTTGGAAAGTGCTGAGATTTTTCCTTTTCAGATCAAATTTCCGTGGCGGATTGACTGTGTAGCCCTTTAATACGAGGCCTCTTTTATTTCCGTAATTTTTCCTTTCAAATTTCCGCTTTTTTCCGCTTCGTTTCCTTCTCATTTTTTCTTTCCATTTCCCTTATTTTCCATCACCGCACCTTTCTTCTCGGTTTTCTTTCCTCTGAAAACTCTCCTAAATATTCATGTGTTTTGAAAGGCACTCTCTCGTTACTTGTAATGCTATGAATTTCCTTCTGATGTTACATCCGGAAGGAAATTTTCATGGGCTATCTCATGCATCGTTGCCCCTTATATTCATTGCTTCAATTCTCGGGCCGTTGTATTTCCCGTTGAAAAGAAAGGTAGAACTTATCAACCAAATGGATAATTTTTGCTTTTCGAAATTATCTCATCTGTTTCGACAGCATATTTAAGCAGCGATTGCTATATAACGTCCGACACTTTTACAGATGAATCACTTTGAGAGTAATAAACGTACTCTTTGATATTCTTGGCGGAACAACGAAGTAATGAGATTTTCTCAAATTTTGTGTATTAGAAGCTATTCAAATACCTTAAGATTTCACAATACCACAGATAAGGGAGCAGTTGCACTTGTTGCAAGGCTAAATTCGTTCATTTTTCGACCGTAATTTCAAAATCCTTCGATCAGCTGTTTTTAGAACGATAGTGTGTATTTAGATTCAGCAACATAAATCGAAGTAATATGACAGCGAGTCGTACCATTTAGTACAAGTGCTCTTTGCATTCTTCGCAGTTTACTTTCAACATTACTTTTAACAGATATTTAATTTGCAAATCCAGCGGATATGATTATACTTTTTCAATTTCTTCTTATATTTATTGTTTTGGTAATATTTGAAATCATCGGATCAATAAACGTTTTTAAAACGTATAAAATTGAGAGAAAATGAGCAATTCGTGAGTGAAAGAATAACTCGTTGTGTTTTCTCTTTCTCAAGATTCAAACTTCATATCTTTGCCATTAATTTTAATTCTTGCATATGTACTAGCTATTTAAAAAAAGTATTTCCGTTTATTTTCCGTCACACCTACAGTCGGACAAAGTAGTATTGACCTGGGTTTTGACGCGTTCCTTTTTTGATTATCTGCAATTATAATGGGACATGTATACATCATTCGAAAAAACAACTCTTTGCCTTTAATATGATATACATTATGAGTCGATCTCGATCTCCTGCTTAATCTGAGTCGACGTAAACCAAATCAAAAGACTGTAAATTCGCGCAAATTCATGACTCGTTTATCTTCACACCTTTGTGGAATTATGACCATGTGTCACTGGATAACCAAACTTTTAGCAGAAAAGTGGTATATACTCCTGAAACATAATCCGCGTTTCTGAGATTTGATCGTGATTTATTAACCTTTGATAAGCGTCTGAATTAAAAATCGATCTCCTTCTACAAATTTTATCCTACGCAGTTGAAATTTTTGTAACACACTATTAAAATGATTTAGATAAGATAAGAGAGAGCAATTTTTCCTAAATGCATTGGGAGAGGACATTCGCGGGGGCCTATAATGATTTTTTTATATCTTTATTGTTTTTTAGTAGGTATCCTGAATTTTTATATTTCTATACTTATTAGATTTCAACTTTTTCATTCTTATTCCCGAATTGCAATATAATGCCTAAAAATAGAACTTTCGTACAGAACTTTGAATGAAGTAAAATCTACAAGGTAAATGAAGAAACAAAAAAATGCTAAATGAGGAAAATATCAGATAACATAATTTAAATACAGATAATTACTACACATCGTAAATATGTTAAATATTCATTTGTATCGGTAGGTGAGCAACTTGAGGCTGCGTTGAATTCAGATTATGAGAATTTTTAAGATCATTAAGCTTATTAAAGAGAGTTTGTGATAATTCATACCAGCAGAATTTTAAATACGTATCAACAGATGGACCAAATATGCTGCTCTAAAGAAGCGACTGAATTTGGGCAAAGAGATTGAAGTTTTGCATGCTGCTCTGGAATCGTTCAAATATTTCTCCCTATGCAGCTGAATATCTCGCGATGGTAAAAAAGCTTGAGGGGAAAGGTAAAGTTAAGGAGAAGGATATTTCGGGATGAATCAGGTAATTAAAATTAGAGGAATGGAAATTATCAGCGTACGATTAACACTCGGTGCCTAAACCTAAGAATTAATAAAACTGCAATGTTTCCAAAAGTTAACAATATTTCATGATAACGTTCCAAAACGAAGCAGCCAATTAAGAAATGGAAGATACGTGTGAGAACGTGAAGGAATGTCTGGAGCAAAGTTTCAGAGTTATAGATATTTGGGGACGAAAAATCGAGGACGAGACAGAAATGGACAAAAAATTCTGCAAATTTTATGTTTAGGTTGGTTTAAAGTGAATTATTTCTTGCGTGTTCATTCAAAGAAATTCATTTGAGTCCAAGCGCACTAAAAAGTTAGGAGTTTTTTAGATAGTTAGGAGAAGTTTGCATTAAGGCGTAATATTAAGAATTACTCATACGTAATTGGAAGAAATAACTGTTTTCATTCGGAGAGGATGGTTACATCACTTGGTGCCAATGAAAATTTGAAGGGATTGGAAACATTGTTTGGATAAAAAGAGAGATTGTCCATGAATCATGGATTTGGAAAAGAATTTCTAAGAAATGGGAGATACACGTGAGAACGTGAAGGAATGTCTTACAGCAGAGTTTCAGAGTTATAGATGTTTGGAGACGAAAAATCGAGGACGAGACAGAAATGCACAAAAAATTGGAACTCATCAGTAAAATGATAGGAGTAGGAAAAAGGGAACTCATCAGTAAAATGAAGGAGTATTGGAAGAAGGAAAAGAAAGAACGCAGAAGAAAAACATTCGAACGACGCGATGCGTATCAGTTCGAGAGGAAGCCAGTTGGTTTTCATTCAAGATTGTGCAGACGGAAGTTATCGGCAGCCCCGATTGGCAGTAGTGAGGTGACTGTTGTTGAAACGGAATATTTTTGCTTGTTGTCGCAACGGGAAAAGAACTGTTGAGAGAGAGAGAGAGGTCTCCATTTTGGTGTAAGACGATAGAAGTGCGTTGTGGATAAGTAAACAAGTCCCCTCCATATTTGGACCGCTTTTCAGTTTCATCATTCGCTGTCTCTCGCATGCAACGAATGAATTTCCATCTTCTTAATCCCCTTTCAGTGCCGCCCCTTTGAATCTCGCCAAGGCAATTGCTCTCAAAGGCGCTCAACGAGTCGTCCTAAACTCCCTCACTTTCTCTCGACGCCCGTCGCCTCCTGGCATCACTTCAATCCATTTCCTTCTACTCTGCTCAGTGTCTGTTTTGTCCTGAATTACCTCGTTCAGTTTCGTTAGATCTTGTATTCTGTCTCAATGACTGCAGTTGCAACCAGCACTGGAGAAGTTAACACGTAACGCAACGGAATAACGACGAAGCGAAATAATTTAGCGTCAACGGGACGAAAAATGTTAACGAAAAATCTTTAAAAGTTGAAAGTAAAGGAAAACTCAAACCCCAAAATATTATTTCATGATGGCTTACTACTACTTGGAGATGTGTGGTAATAATAGTTGACCATTGTAATCTGTGCCATTGGTTTGCTGGAAATATCTATCGTTTAGGCCAGAGATAGTCAAACGCTGCTCTTTGTTATGTATGTACTTCATGAGCATTACGTAATTGGTAAAATGTGCTAATTTTGGTTCAAGGTTGGTTTTTATTGAGAAATATTCCTCGAGATGTCAGAGAAATTTTAAAATGATCAAAATATCAATATTTACTCTGCCCTTCTTAGTTATATTTATAAAAATCCGTAGATTTTTCCGCTTTCCGTATTCTTTTGGAAACCTATTTTTTTCTTCAATTAAAAAGATTTGTCTACAGTAGTCTTTCAGCCCTTCCCTAAAAATCAAAAGCAGTATATTAATAGAATATGTAGAAATTGTATGAACGAATGAGTTCGGTAGGTGAAGGCCTTCCAGGAACCCTGAGAAAACAATAAAGGATGTAAATTTAAGAGCAAATTATGTCAAAATCCACTACTCCGGCCTCAACTTTGTGGTAGCTATTCATGATAAAAAGAATAAGAAACACTTAAACACGTTACCACAGGATAATTTAATGAAACGACCTAGGTTTCGTTAAATTATCCTGCGGTAACGTGTATAAGTGTTTCTTATTCTTTTCAGCAAATTATGCTTTGCATAAACTTTTGATGACCTTTTGAGTGAAAATATACCATTTTTAGGGAAGACATCTGAAATTAATCAAGGTATTTTTAAGCTAAGAGACAGCTGTATTGTAACATTTTATTGTTTTAGCTATGAGATATTTGTATATTAATAATTTATTTTTATTAGTTCAAAAATGTATGTACTGTACTTGTGTATTGTGTAGCTGAATTTAGTGTATAGCTGAATTGTGCTGAATTTATGTAGCTGAATTTAGCTGAATTTCTTTTAGTTAACAAAAACGTAAGAATATTATAACTAGCGTAGTTAATTTCATTGTATAATTGTAAAGTATAATAAGTAAATGATTAATATAGTATGTAAAATATTAATAAGTCACCACCGGACTTATAGTCCATCTGTTGCGCGTGTTATAGTAATAACTATCCAAAATGAGGCAACCTTTCTCTATCTGATAGAGAAAGAACGTTTTCACGTTATTGGAGGGCTACTATTGTACCTTATCTTATTTGAAAATTCGCTGTCTTCTTACACTAAAAAGCATGACATCCACAGTTTATCACGGTTCTCATGCAATATCAACTTGGACGCGAAAAGAATCTCATTCAGTTTTCTCTTTCTCTATGTTTTCAATGAAATAGTATGAATCAACTATTTGTTATAATATATAATATTGATAATGATTATTTCTGAAGTGTTGAAATCAATTTTTACGAAAACTTATCGCAATACTTTGAGAATACCGTGTTTTGTGACCTCTCCTAGTTTAGATATCTATATAGCGTGAGACCTGTGCTATAAAATGAAAACCGTCAACACCCAGTCGATCCAAGCCATTAATTTATAAGGCATTATTTTTTCGTGTTTATCGCATATTATCGAATCTAAATCACATATTTTTAGCAAATTTAGAGCGTCTAAAAATCGGTTGTGTTATACATTCGATATCTGATATTCCAGGACCAGGTCCTGTCAGACTTTTTTCATTTCCGTTTTTCCTTGGGAGAGAAAAGTTATTTTAATAATAGGTTTTAAAGTTATGATGATTTCCCCGTGTCAGGTATCGTCCTTTACGTAAGTAATTACAAACGCTCCCGTAGTTCTCCATCGGTTTGCCGGTTGGTTACGATAAATAAATAACATGATATTCCTCTCCGACAGAGAACAACGCGTAGTACTTGATGGAATTAGCTCCAACCTGGTTAAGGTAACCTCGGGCGTCCCGCAGGGAAGCGTAATCGGGCCGATACTGTTTTTAATATATATCAACGATCTTAGCAAAATAATCGATAGTAAAGTTAGGATATTTGCGGACGATACGGTAATTTACAGAGAGATTGAGAGAGAAGAGGATAGATTGATCCTTTCGAATGACTTAAATAAAATTGCAAAATGGTGCGATGATTGGCAATTGGAGCTAAATGTAGATAAATGTTCAGTAATTAACTTCTTTGAAAGAAAATCGATAACTAAAGATTACTCGTATAGCCTCCAAGGGAAAAACTTAATAACGGAAGAATCGGTGAAATATCTAGGAGTGACCCTTACTAATAACTTATCATGGAGTGCCCACATCCATAACATATGTGGAAAGGCTTTTAAGAAACTCGGTTTTGTTAAGAGAATAGTCGGAAGAAGCGAAGAAAAAGTCCGCGAGCGTTGTTACTTCGCGTTAGTCAGGCCTCACCTTGAGTATGCATGTAGTATATGGGACCCAGCCGACAAGTGCTGTATTCGAGAAATAGAAAAGGTGCAACGAAAAGCGATACGTTTCGTGAAGAATTGCTATGATAAATCAGTAAGCGTTACTGAGATGCTCAAGAACGCGGGATGGGAATCATTAGAAAAAAGAAGATTAACACTAAGGATAAATTTATTAAATAAGTTCAGAGAAACCACGTTCTCGGAAGACGTCGCGGACATAATGCGCCCTCCCTGCTATATAGGCCGCTCCGATACAGCGAGGAAAATAAGAGAAATAGATGCGAAAACGAACCGATTCAAGAATTCGTTTTTTCCGCGAACGATACGCGAAAGTAATCGACTAGGTAAATAGAGTCTTGGTGCATGCACCCCCTGCCACACGCCGAAAGGTGGCTAGCAGGGTATACACATAGACATAGACAACACGCAAATGAAGAACAAACAGCATGCATCCTACAATGGCGATACTATTTTCCCATTACATGACTTCCACTTCGGCGAGCCTTAGATTCGAGACTATGCGGTATACATGTGTGTGTGTCTATAGGTATATAAAGTTTCGAAGACCAATATTGTAAATGAAAAGTTAAAATTAAGAAAACAAAAGACGGGTGTGGTTAAATACTCGTTTCTAAGCAGAGGGGCAAAGGAATGGAATATGTTGCCTGAAGTGGCCTTCATACCTTAACCCGAAAACAAGTAAGAAATTTAGACGAAGGTGAGATAAGATCTTATAATAATATAATGTAATGTATGTATAATATTGCAGTTATGACGTATATAATTGTATTCGAGATAAGTTGTAGTTGTTGACACGGGGAATCGTTATTTATGTACTGTATTAGTATCTGTAAGAATTTTGAGGAAATATTAGTATGTTTGTAAAAATAAATACTTTTTGTATTGGTTGTAGTCGGAGATGTAAGTTATAGCTGTTTAAATTGTATGTTGAGAAATGAAGTTTGTAAAATATTGTGTCTAGTGGACTGGGATACTTATCTTCAATTTTCTTTGTATTTATGCCTGTAGAACCTTTTGATACAGTTTGGGTTGTTGAATGTTGCATAATATAACGTCGTCACCTGACTTAGCGTCTATCTGCGGTAAATTGAATAATAATAATAATAATTTATCCTAACTAAGTCTTACTTAATACTCGTATCGTCTTGTTGGCCCTAATGTAAACTTAGCTTTTATGGCTATAGAATTAACTGAGTTTTTAACATGATTTACAGGATAATGTTCCCTCCGAAAAACAGTGTTAAAAACTGTTTATTTTCGAGCCATATTAAAAAATGTAATATAAAGTAAGGATCGACGGTAAAAAAGGAGTATTTTGTTTGATTTATATCGAATAAAGTTCACTGTCAGCGAAACCTTCCTCATTTTTTATCGTTAATTTTGTTACGCCCATCCTTGCTTTTCCTTCAAAAGCAGCGCGTAGAAAACTTCGCGCTGTAGGTACATCTGTGTGCTGCTTTAACCCATTCCACTTGGTTTCATGTCTGAGCTGAGATTAACGAACGATACGGTTCAGAAAGTTCGCAGTTTGAACCACTCGGGTTTCGTGGCGTTGACGCATTGGTCGTGTGCTGAGGACTGTTTTGGCGTAATGCGATGAGGGAGAAAAGGGCTCCTCAGGGCCATTCCGAGTCATGTTTTCGCATCAATCACTCCGTAAACAAGACACATGGAAGCTCACAGGTGGTCCTTACCTTCTCTTCCTTTTGTCAGATCCCTGGCCTACGTATAATTTCCCTTTATATCCTTTGGCGAATCGGTACCAGTTCAAAAAGTTCTGGAATAAAACTCGCAATAAGCTAAGTTGGTAACTAACCCTCTGGAAGCCGTTCCAAATTTTATTTTGCTACGTAACCCTTTCAGCTTAAAAGAGTTGTAACTTAAAAACACTTTTCACGTATTAACAACTTTAAAGTTGTTCACTGCGTGAAATTTAAAGCACAATTATTATAATTAAATAAAGTCAATGTTAATTCTGGTTGTGTCATATATGTTTCCACATTATAGTGCCGGACCATAAAAAATACCTAAAATAATGTATACCTATTAAAAATATTCTTCTAAAATATATTGGGTATCTGTACTTTTTCTTTTAACCGGCGGTTTCTGATCTTTGCATTCTTTCAGGGCCGTTGTTACGGAACTATTCGTGGAACCCTTAAGGCTCCCGTTATTATATACTCTTTTTTTCTAGTTTCACTATTAAAATTCAAATATTTTTCAATATTTCCTCCTATGCTTCCTATATCACACTTTTCAGTCTTTCTAAATAATTTACTGAAAAATTTATACTCATTATCTTTTTGCGATACGAAACGCATTCAATATCATATTATAAACGGGGAATCTGCCGTCTCCCTCTCTTTGAAATTCCAATTAGCTCTTACAAAATTCATTAAAAGGGAATGACTTTTCCAGGGAAGAATGGATTTGAAAGAATCTGACAGGGCCCCATTGAGGCACCAACCTTACAAAGTGCTGGAAAGAGGACTTCTTTTTGGGATATTAAATGATGATGATGAAAGTGAAAGATGCTGTGTACTTGGAACTTTTGCCTAAAAAGTCTCCCAATATCTCCTATCGGACTTTTTATGTCCGTTTTCCATAAGGAATTTTCTTTATGTGGAAAGTTACCTTTCACCCATTTCCGTCAATGGCTGTTGGTAAATACTTCATTACAGGTTATTACCGACTGAAGAGTAACTCGAGCAATGTAATGAAACTGTTGATGCCGACTCTCAGTAACTTTAAATTTCACCAATTCATATGATCTTTTTTCACCAACTGCTCGGAAAAAATCTCTTTTATTTAAGTTTTATTTAAGCTTTCTTTTATCCTTTTCTAACTCACCTTTTTCTTTAATTGAAGAGTTTTATTCTATTCCCATTATTTAGTAGTTTTAGAGGACAAACAGTGTTGATTTTCAGTTTTTTATCTTAATTTAAAACGTAATTTGAAAGTAGGCACTGAACAAATAATATGCCTTACTCTTTCAGAATGATAAAAAAATTCAAAACGGGTTGCTCTAGTAATTCTATATCAACATAAATACCCTGCAAGCCACCTTTCGGCGTGTGGCAGAGGGTGTAAACACCAAGCGTTCTAGTTACCTCTAGCTTATTGTTATCGCATGTCGTTCGCGAAAAGAATGAGTCCCTAAAACAACTTGTCCTCGTATCTATTTCTCTTATTTTACGCCCATTTTCGGATCGGCCGAAGTAGCAAGAGGGTCGCATAATACCATTTATGTCTTCCCAAATGTACATTCTATGAATTTAGCAAGCAACCGCAGCCTAGCTTCTAATCTCCTTTCTTTCGAGGATTCCTAACCTGCGTCTGAGAGCATTTGCGTAACGTTTACTTTTCTATCGTAACACTTTTTAACAAATCGCATCGCCTTGTGCCGCTCTTTCTCGAGTTTGCGAGCATTTGTTTCATCCGCTGGGTCTTATATACTCGCCGCATATTCCAGATGGGGCCTAACTAAGGTGAAATAACATCGCTCTCTAAACTTTTCGTCGCATCTACAAACAATGCGCTTTAAGTACCAAGAAGACTGTCCTTTTTTAGTTAAACGATGACTTTTCTATTTTAGTTTCAACAAGAATGTAGGATGTTCTACTTTTTGCGTTTTCCTTTTCTTTTGACATTAAGAATCCTCTTCTTTCTTCTATGGAATTCACTGCAACCATTACTGTAGTAAAATTCTTTATGTGCAATATTTTGTTGTGAAGTATGTGAAGTTGTGTATTATTTACGTTAATGAAAAATGTCGGAAAATGGAAAGACCATCTCCCGAAAATTAAAAAGTTGAAATCTGAAGCTGGTGATGATTAGAAGTAAAGTATTGTATATACAATAACCAGATACATACGTTGATTTCTGCATAAAATGTATTATCAGAAAGTCGGCTATATTTTAAGGGCAGGACTTAAATAGAGTTGCAGAATATTCTTTGATAGACTAAAGAATGTTTTTGGAAGTGCTGATATTTGCTGCCTTTGATTGTACTGCCTTGTAAAATAATCCATACCCGTAAAATTGCTAATGAAAAAGTTTATGATCTACACAGTCAGTTAGGTAATCAAGTCACTTTTTCTTATCTTTCGCTATTAGTTAAACGTACATCAGTTTCGTTTGAAGTGATTTGCAAAGGATACTTTTCGATTAATTTTAATTTCTTTTAAGAACATTCATAGGTTTACCCAAGTATAACTTTTGGAATGAAATCGATGTGGAAGGCATAACTTTGCGAAAAGCCACGAAAAGAAGCAAACTTAGTAATTTCCACAATACTTTTATTTACGCGACCGGTTTCGCTTCCGCGGTAGCATCATCAGCTTAACACCAAAATTTTATCGAAAGGTACGTACATATAGCAAAGGTGAACGGGGATGGAAGTTGTAAAAAAAGGGGGTGAGGGAAGGGTTAAGAGAATAGTTTACTTGGAAGGGCTGTAAGGGGTGAAGGGTTAGAGAAAGTATGCTCGTTAGTGAGCATACCATTTTTGGAATGGCTCAGGATTTCCACTTCCTCCAGGACGTCTAGTCGGCAGCTGTTCTTCCTGATGGAGGCGCCTCGATTGGAAGTCGCTCTTATACTCGTTCTCCAGTAGGTGTAGGGCGAAGCTGGAGATGGGTTCTTTTCAGACGGAAGTCCCGCTGATGTTCGGCGGCTCTGATGTTTAACGACCTTCCAGTCCTTCCTACGTACGTTAACGGGCAGTATCCACATGTCAGTTCGTAGACCCTGCTTGTGTCTTTTTCTTCCCTCCTATCTTTGGAATTCCCAAGGAGTTTACAAGGGTTGAATGGCAAATACAAAACCGTTGTGATGTCCTTGGGGAGTGCGTATTCCGTATGAAATCTTCCCTAGAAAGGATAATTTCTTACAGGTTACTTTTTCCTCTCAATGGGGTCCAGCGCCCGGGTGATTATCCTAGAGGATTTTTCATGGCTATTTGTTTTATTGTTCTAAGCTCTTTGTTGAAATTCTCGGCTGTGAGAGGGAATCCTAGTGGCCTATGGATTAACGCTTGGAAAACTGAGTTTTTTTGGGAATGGTGATGTAGAGATGTATTGAGAATCACGTATTCCGTGAATGTGGGTTTTCAGAAGATATCAAAAGCGGATATTCCTTGATTGAGCCAAACTGAAACATCAAGTAAGTTTAAAGATCAGTTGCTTGCTAATTCGAAGGAACTTATTGAAGGTTATAAGGAGTTCTGATGTTCGATAAAATTACTTAATTGTAGGGTATTCCCTCCCCATACACAGAAAATGTAGTCGATATAACGGCACTAGAAAAGGGGATGTTTTAAAAAATCAAAGCCGGAGTTGAACATGCTGTTTTATAAATTATCCATGAAAAGATCGGCCAGAACTGGGGTGGAATTTCCTTCTAAATTCTGAAATTTCATTTTGATTCATCATTCATCTGCAAATTCCCGTTCTCTGCGGTTGTAGAGAGTTGGTAACCACGTAATAAAGTGTCGCTTTGAAGTGAATTGATAGCGTAAGTTAGTTCGCTTGCAAAGCAGTGAAAGCGCCTGTGAGATAGTGAGGTGGCGTTTAGGTAGTGAGTGAAACCGCTTTGCACCACATGTTCCCTCTCTGGTTGTCCTCTCGCTAAATCACAAATATTAATATATCGCAACTGCGGATTTCTCTCACGATTCCATGGAACTTTCCCTTGTTATATTATGAATACTTTGTGGAGGTACCTTTGGCCGCATAAAGCCGTTGAAAGAATAACGATTCAAATTCCGTCATTATTTAATTTCGAATTAAGATCAATTTTAATGCGTAAGATATTTTCAACAATTGTCTACATTCAATCTACACACATGTGAGCGATAGAAAATTTGATATTTTTAAGGTGAGATCCGTGCTTCACCGGTAAAGCGATCCAGTTTAATTTATTCGAAGAACAATTGTAAAAAAACCATTATTTGTGTAACTGCTCAGAATATAATATGAATAATAATAAATTATAAATATGATCTTTTAATGAAAGGCACTATTTCAACTATTCAAACTATGCAAATGACTTAAGCATTTTATAGTCATGCTGTGATATTGTATTGTAATTGATCCCACGATACTGAGTTGGGCGTCCTTTGATATTGAAGCATACTGCGAAATTCAGATTAATTCATTGTGAATGCGTCTTCCTCTCCTATTCCTTGGGGATTTCAATTGGAGACTTTTCACGGTTTTTTTTATGCGGTGAGATAGAAGAAATCTTACAGATTTTGAAATTAACTGTGTATGATAAATGTATATATTCTCTTGTGTAGCTTTTGCACTCCATAGTGGAGGTCTGCATTAGCCGAAATCTTGAGGGCTCAATTATGAACTCATAATTGAGCCCGAACCCAACCCGGTCCGAGGATGGTAAGAAATTTTTGCTCTCGAGCCCGACCAGAGCCCGATTTTCGAAATCGTTCAGGAATCAGTCGCTACGATGCATTTGGGAACGTATTCTTTTATTTTACCTTTAGAGACATTGAGATAGATATAACAAAAGGAGAATACAGTAAATTCTATAAGCAAACAGAAAATATTTTAAACGATAATTTTGTTCCTAATCTAAATCAAATTGATTCTGCTTACCATTGTGATTTTTCGTGTTACTGATCAAAGACTTCTCTGAACATACATTTTTAGAACAAAGAAACCTATGCATATTGTCTAAGCATTGCGTAGGAACTTTGAAAGACCTCCGTCTCTATAGAAGAACCAAACACTTTGATTGAGAATGTATAATTTCTTCCTTCCCATATTATACTTTAGTCCGACCCGAGTCCAACCGAATGCCAGCTTTACCCGGCATGGGCCGGGTAAAGCTTCATCTCCATAGCAGTATTGTATTGTAGTTCCTGAGTGGTAGGCAAAAAGGTATTGATGCTGTGCAATGCGGGTTACCACGTGAAAGGCGTTGCCCTGTGATTTGTATGTAGGTGAACTTCATCCACAAAGAGTAACACATTTCTTCTATTATCGAGTAAGGCAGTTTTTTCCATCGAGTGATGCAACGTTTTTCCAAAGTGATGCAGATATCTCGTAATTGATCAAATTACTCTTCTCAGACGTATTTGGCGAGGTTTAGACCGATCGCTATTTGCGTCACATTTCTTTTTCCTGCGACTGTGGATGTGTCCAGACTGGGAAAGAGATGAGCTCTATGCAGTTTGGAAAAGAATCCTTTTTTGGAAGTGGAAATCTTCATGTTTTTAAAGGCCATTGCGATTTGATATCATCCATTTAAAGTTGACATTTCAGCTGGACTTTGACGACAGATTCGGCTGCGCTATTGCGTAAAAATGTGTTTAAGTTGTGATTATCGGAGAAGAGGTTTGAGATGGAACTTTTTTGTTGTATATCATTTTAAATATGAGTAATCATAGAGAAAAGTACATCGTTTGGCTCTGAGGATGGAGGCAATGGACTTTAATGTAAAGAGGTGGAATATATTGCGTGGGAATGTCTCAGTAAAGTGGTACCTTGACTTACAAGCTGCATTCGTTCCATTTGGAAGTTCATAACTCGAAAATTTAGTATTTCGAATCTTAGATTTCCATCATATCTCTCCGATAAATTCGGTTCGTACTTTGGAATACCCAGAGGTCAAAATGGATCAAAGAAAGAGCTCGTATGTAGAGTGGTTCGTAAGTTGAGGTACCACTGTGCTTTTATTTACACAGTCTGTTACAAAGGCATTAATACTCACTATACAGAAATAAGAAAGCAGTGTTAATGCGGCGAATGCATTCGCAAAGGAACTGAAATAAGGATTGATTATTTCCTTCGTGGCACTGAATTTATTAGTTTTAAACGGAGGAATATTTTGTACTTTCGTAGAGTCGAATCTTGAATTAGTTACATCTAACATCGGCTGTAAACAGAGTGGTAGGTTAGCAGCAAGCATAAAAATGTGTGCCGCACTAATTTATCCCGCAAAGAAATTTCGAATATTAAAAAAGACAATATTAAATTTAATTTATCTATGTAAATAAATTCAAGCGGGAAAAAATTTAACCATTATTTAATATTATTGGGGAAAGCCCTTAGCTTGTGTTTATTTGAAATGTACGAGGATCAGTCCATGGGAGACGGCTGTATCGAAGTTCGAGCGTAACATGAAAAGTTTAACCCACAAAAGTTTTTAAATCGATTTGATGACGGAGAATTTATGAAAAATTGGCCAAATATCAAGGAAAAGTTAGAGCATCCGTTTGAGGCCGCGTGCGGCTCTTTAATCGCTTCCCAGTGGGAAATTCCTCCAGCTCTGTGGGTAGTTCTTTCTTGAGCATTTCAAACAAATTCCGAAACTATAAGTTAACACTAGGAGGACGGGAGTTTCGCACTACCTAGAAGGACGGTAGGGGTCATTTTGACCCATAAAATCTTCTTGGAATAAAGAAGCCACTTTTTCTCCCTGCGCTTTAATTTTTCATTAAGTACAATTATTAAGGTTATATCTAAATATATTTCACAACTTTTTGCATTCTGCATTAATTGTTGATGCACTAAAATTTTTATTTATCCTTCTGCACAAGTGATTACGCTTAAGTGATATACGTTTAAAAATAAATACATGCGTCTGAAAATTGTACTACAGGTAGNATGTATCATTGTGAGTTTTTCTAATTTAATCCGAATAGAGATCTAATTTAATTTCAAAAATATCAAATCACCTGCCGGTTTGCATGAAATCGCTCGCGGTCTTCACTTTACGGTCACTGCATTAGTAGACGCATTTATAGCAAGTAATGTATCTTATTGACGTATTCATTGAACAACTATATTTAGATTGATAAAAGCCGACTTTAAAGTAAGTTTCACTGCATTATAATCTTTTCTGTTTTCCAGACGCATCGTCTTAATGGTTGTACTTACGATTTATTTGTTTTTAATCTTTTTTCATCCCCATTGCCGTGTACTTCTTGAATATTGAAGGTTAATCGGCAGGTTAATTGACGGTGGCTTTCTGTGGTTTTCAGATATTTCGGGCATCGTTATAGTTGCTTAACGTTCACCATCACTCATAAAAATCATCATCTTTTTGTCGATACGATATTTATGAATTTTAAGAGTAATTAACCTGTTCTTTGATATTAATTTATTCAATACCTTATATTTTTTAAGTTTTTCTGTTTTCCCTTTCTCAACCAAAATGTTAGTGTTTTGGTTTTCAGAATGAAGATCCCTCAAACAAGCATCAATCTTTGAGATTCGAAGCTGGAACGAACTTGGAAGCTCTTCCACGAGTGACTACGACCACTCAAATGGTCGTGCTACCTTTAAAGTTATTAAATATTTGAAAAATATTGTAGGGTAATTAACCGAATTAAATCACTCAGAGATATTTACGTATTTTGTCTGATGATATTTGAATTTAAGTCTGTGATGTTTTCGCTGCCCTTCTGCTCAGGAAACTATCAAGTAAGGGATAGTTAAATTATCACTATACCTTCGAATCTGAATGAACTTCTTTGATTTAGTTTGGTTTGGCAGATACTTATCCTTCTGGGAACGTCTTATCCCCATAACCACATTACTTTCCATTCAAACATCTGTTTTGCTCAGCTGTCGGAAAAATTTCCATTTTTGTTTACTTCTATTCCGGGCACGTGCGCTATCTGGTGGTCTCAGAAGCAGTTAGTTGAGTCCTTATATGGATGTTTCATTCCGTTTATGGGGAGAGTTGCGTGTGAAAAGCACGCGACGATAGGAATGCTGCGGTTTCTCTGATGGGAAAGGTAACCGCTCAGGAAGATAACACATTCGAGCTTCGCAAAGACGACCAGTTAGCACTTTAAGACGTAGAAGAAAGGTAGGAAAAAAGATGTTTTAGAATTAATGTTTGCCTCGTCACGCGGAACTCTATATCTATTGTTTCTGTAAATCAGACGTTTTATAGAGCGTATTACATGCCGCACTTCTTTCTCGCTCCTCCAGTCTTGTGCCAACCTAGAAACAAAGAAGTGCAAGTGACAATAGGCAGGGCAAAAGCAGTTTTCCAGAAGATACGGAAATATTAAGGAATAAAATTTGTACAATTTTGAGAAAAATAATAATAAAGTGCTCGATATGGAGTGTGTTTATGTATGGTTGTGATATTTTCGCCCTACTTAAGAATGACTTCTAAGGAATAGAAACATTTGAAATGTGGGTGTGGAGGAGGATATTGAACATAAGGTGGACAGGCAAGATCAAAAACGCTCTGAGGAAAGTAGAAAAGGAAACAATATTGATTAAATTAATCAATTAAAGTAATATTAACTGGATGGGGCATTCATTGAGAAGAAAGTACTTGCTGAGAGATATGTTAAAAAGAACACTGAAGGGAAACGTAAAAAGGGGAAAGAGAAGAGTGACAATGACAGCGTAAAGAAAAAGAAATGATTTGCAGAATTGAAGAGAAGGGTAGAGGACAGAATTGGCTGGAAAGATGGCACCTATGGACCAGCATGAAAGCAGATGATGATTTGATTCTTATTTGACTCGGAAGTGTTGGTAGACTTATCACACCGCCATGGAGATTCTCGCTTTGTTGAATCGTTCTTTCGCGATATATCTCTCTAAAGCTTTTATCCTTGGGTAGGAAAAAACCTTCTTAGATTAGGCAGTTGCAACATGATTGCTTGGGAAGAAGAATTAAATACAAATTTGTGATTTTTTTAAACGTCAAAATGAACCGTTTAACCCCTTTGCAGCAGCCCTCACGAAGGAGTGAAACTCGCTAAGGAAGAAAAGGAATGCATAAAAGCTTGAGCTGAATCTTTCAAATGATATAGGTCGCTCAAAAATCGGTTGGATGACATTTGAGACGGTATTAGGCTGTCCGTTTAAAGGGGATTGGCTCTTTTCTCCCAGCAGCCCACTTTGTGTTTCGATGGTCATGACCTCTTAATTTAGTTTATTATAAAATATCTTGTCGCAAATGTTGTGCAAAACATAATTTAATATGGCAGTATTTATCTAGAAAGAGACACTCTTTCAACTTTAATTGAATTTCAACTTGAATTTTATCCATCGTCATTTTCTTCTTCCATGCTTCTGCCATGACAATAGTTATCGCGGCAAAAAATATAATATTATAGTTGAATGATGCATTAAATTATCTACAATTCGAATTTATATTTATTTTATAAAGATCTCATTTCTGTGAAAGTTAAAAGAATTTTAATTAAAAGTTAAAAGAATCTTAATCGATTGAATTTTATCACCAATTCCTTCATTTTTTGTTCCGACTCCATAATTTTGGTCGAAACCATTATCGTGAAATAATTTTATGTAGTGGTGCAAGTAAAAGTTCATTTTTCTTCCTTCAGTTGAATCTTTTGCATCCTTTGGTACTCACTTAAGCCACTTTGCTGAGGTCAAAGTGAAAGTCACATGCAAAGAAAATTGTTTTAGGAAAAATCTGTTCCTTATCTTCCTTCGCGAGATTTTAGAGTTAACAATCTAATGGTTATATCATGACAGAAATGCTATGCATATTATTAAATCTTTTACTATGATATAAGCATTTAAATCATTTTATTATAAAAACATGATGATATATTTGAGAATATCAGGATAAAATTGTTTTAATTTGAAGACTAACGTAAATTTTTAATTAAGATATTGTCTGTCGTCCAAATCCATTAACATTTTTGATGGTAGAGAATGGAAAATGTTTTTGTGGTAGCCGTCATTACAAAATTAAGAAGGTTAGTATATGAGGATAATTTACCCATCGATATTATGAAATGTTTTTGTTTGTAGTTTTCATTCTCATTGTACGCTCAAAAATGAATGATGTATTGAAATTGAGAGGGAAATTAGGTTTCAAAAACTTATCCGTTTTGATTTATGTTCTAAAAGAAGAAAACTGTGAATATCCTCGATGTGAATTTTCTTTTAACTACATAGACCAATATTTTAGAAAGTAAATTCCATTATTCTGTTTTATCTACGATTTAATTTTTTAGTAATTTTATCCTTACTTCTATCAACAGCATCCTCTTTGCTGACATCGTTGGCTTCACAGTGTTGGCGTCTCAGTGCACCGCTCAGGAATTGGTGAGGCTTTTGAACGAACTCTTTGGAAGATTCGATCAGCTGGCAAACGTAAGTACTCCCTGTATTCGTCGATTAGTTCTTAGCTAATCATCTGATTGCTTTTGTAATTATTATGATGAAGATTTTGCGATAAAAAGTGTAAAAAAAAATAAGAAGACGCTCATTGGCGTTTGCAAAAGGCTATTATTAAGTGTCAATGTCGAGCACAAGTAAAAACGTTACGAAATTTCATAATTAGATACTGTCAACAATAGTTCCCAATAGTATCTCTCGGATTTATTAAAATTTACAAGCATCCTAAACGCGATAGAGTGTGACACTTGGAATTGTTTCGGCGCCCTTTGTATTCTGATCAAAATGTTAATTTAATATTCTGATCTAAATGCACCAGTTTCTCCCGCAATACAACTCTCCATCCTCATAATAAAAGGTTTACCATTACTCAGTATTTAATCCGAAAAATAATTTTATTCTTGTATATTTTGTCACGTATTTATGATCTACCTCATCTTAAGCATTAATGTGCTTATTTTTATTTGCCGTTACCTTATTTTCAGTCCGATGTGTATGGATTTGTATTTATATACTGCCACGAAAATTTAGTCACTAAATCCACAATGGTCTTATCAGGCAAACAGTTCAATGAACCAGAGTAATCATTAAATGCAAATATTATCAGTACTCTAGAAAATGTACCTTTGGATTTCGTAAAACAATTGTAGCCGATCAAATTAGACCACTACTTCGCATTCATCAATCCACATTTATGAAAAAATTATAATACGTGGCTTGTTCTCCATATTGCAGAGTTGTAACACAAAAGTATCGTAATTCATTCTCGGGCTTCTTTTATTTTGATGACTTACTTTTGAGACTAAAAATTAATTCAGGTTTATTGAGAATAACAACTTTCAATAAGCAGTAATTCGCTCAATTGAGAATAAAAGGTAAACTGCGCGCAGGCAATATTTTCGAAGCGCATGAATTTGCCTAATTCCAGAGAAAGTGTAGGAAATTCAGACGGCATATGAAAGAAAGATGGAATGGTAAAGGAAAGAAAGGAAGGAAAATAAAGAAAGGAAAGGATGAAAATACAGATCGTCAAGATCATCTAAAGGTTCAATATTTTTCGTTAATTCGAAAATCTTTCGAGTTAACTTTTCCTTCATCGTTAGAATTTCACTATGTTTTACCCGTAAGTATTATATATTATATAGTAACCTTCCTGCCTTCTCTCGTGCGGTTGCAAACTTTCCCCCACTCTGGATTCAGGATTTCGTTGATGCAGATCGGCATATCCATTGCTGTTTTTAGGTGACGAGTTGAATTGATCCTCCTAATTTTCCATTTGTGTTACATCTCGTACTTTGTGTTCCTATGGACAAATTCGACCAAAATACCTCGCGGACCATTCTATTCTCCTCTCATTCCTATTTGATGGTATTTGACGACTATACCTTCGCGTATTTCAATGTTACGGACGGTTTCTATCTTTCGAAAAACCCCAAAAGCGACCTCTTCTTCCTTGAGGTGAACCAAAAATGTCATGGACATTATTGTGTACGATCTGTTCGTTAGGTATCTCATTTTGCTATCGCAAACGCTCATTCAAGTCTGTATTTTCCTGCCCAAGTTGTTATTATTAGGTTATTACTGAGTGACAAAAGCAAACAGAATTGCTGGCTGCCTTAATGCCACAATCTGGCGAAACAAGCACATAAGGAAAGAAACAAAGGGCAGATTATACAAGGCCGTAGTGAGACCAATTTTAACATATGTAGGAGAGACAAGATCAGATACTTCAAAAACAAGAAGGTTATTTGAAACCACGGAGATGAAAATTTTGCGGAGAATTGCCGACAAAACATTATTCGACAGAGAAAGGAGTGATTCGATAAGAAGAGAGTGCGGCGTGGAATATATTAATCAGTGGGTTCGTCGAAGGAAGATGGAATGGAATGAACACAGGCAGAATGGATGAACAGAGGATAGTGAGAGTGGCAAGAGACAATGCTCCAAAGGGGAAAAGGAGTGTGGGTCGGCCAAGGAAGAGGTGGAAAGATAACCTGGATGTTAGGGAATTGTACTGTAGGAAACAGGCGCAAACCTAGGAAGAAAGGTGGAATAATAAGAAGAAGATTATTACTGAAAATACAGAAATTTTAGCAGTAATGTTTTAGACTCCGTAAGAGGCGGACGAGCTCCTCGAGGGTGTGTATCTCTGTGAAACAAGTCTAACCGATAGACTATGTGTGATCAGTTAGTCTCATTCCCTGTGTAATGTATTTATTATCATATTATATATAATCTGCGAGGTGCCTGTCCGTCCGTCTGTACCCCTGTTATGTAAATACGTTTAAATGTCGATTTTTTTAATGATTCTCCATTTTTTTCTAAATTTATCGGAAATTTCTTGCTTTTTCTGTAGTTACTTCGGTAACCGTCGTTGTTGTCTCGAATAACGTTTTTTTCTATACAATTTCTTTCAGCGTCTGTAACTGCCAAACGTTATTTATAGCAATGTAAATATATATAAATGAATTTTATTTCATTTAATTTGCTGAGGATGTAAAAGTAATGTTTACGAAAAACATCGGTAAAAATGAGATATACTTATTCTCAAGGAGTTAAAACATTCTACGAATTATTTTTGACGCAACATGTATGGAATTTATAAAATGATATGAAATTCCTGAAATAAATAATGGAAAACAAGCCAAAGTCAAACTTCTAACCATAAAATTGCAGTTTGTTCAAGTTCGACTTTTCCTTGTTCCTTCATGCGGCCCTAGCAGTTAATTCTTTCCCCCAATTCTTTGAAAAGGGATATGTCAGGTCCACTTGTATCCTTAAACGATTGATTGTTGTGTTTAGACTGTGTCCAAAAGCGTCTATTGAAAGTAATTTGCAGTAAATGCAAATCCCCATGTCATCCCCAGCTATTGCATTAAGATGTCTCATGAAGACATAGATTGTAGAAATGCTTAAAAAAGAAATTTGGCGGTGCCTTCCATGTGAACAGTTTTCTGTTTTCTCTCCCTGCACTGATCTTGATAATATCTTGATTTTTTCTCGCCTCTCCCTATGCGAAATTTGGTTGAAATCGATGGAATGGTGTAGGAGGAGAGTTCCATAAAATTGCTGACAGGCTGACAGAAAGAAAAAAACTACACTATATATGATAACTACCACCAGATATGATATTAGATTACTCACAGTGTTGGGGTAAAGTGCAGCTCATTTGACACTATTCCACAATCTTTGAGAAAGGTATTTGAGAAAGAAATATGTTTTTAGAATACATAATTATTTTAAGATGCCTCCTACTGTAATGTTTAATCAGATGAATTTTATATATGAAGTTTGTCATTGTAGTCAAAAGGCTCGGAACATGCAACTTAATTTTCTCTGGAAAAAAGTATTGAATTTAGTGCAGTCTGTCAAATGAAAAAATTCTGTCCCACTGATAAAAATTTTGTCCCCCTCAGTCCTACTAACTTATTTAGTATGTGTTATGCAAAATAAGGTTTCGATTATTTCCAATCAGGAAGATTATGGAATGATTAGTGGTAGTGTTACCTGGTATTGATTCCTGATGGTATCATAAAAGTTCCTTATTGGTGGTTACAAGCTTTGGATTGAGTTTTAGACCTTTGACACTCTTGCACTTTCTTTGATCTGGAGGTACCATACTTAATTGGAAAATTGAAATCTTTCTTTATTAAATGTTTGGTTTTTACTCTTTTAGAATGAAACTTTTCTTGAACACTAAAAGTCGTGGATTTATTTTCAATAGAAAAATATCTTAAGAAATTTCTTCAATTTTTTAGGACAACCATTGTCTTAGAATCAAAATTTTGGGAGATTGCTATTATTGTGTTTCGGGGCTGCCTGAACCAAGATCAGATCATGCCCACTGCACTGTGGAGATGGGACTGGACATGATAGATGCAATTGCGTGAGTACATTTCTTCAATTTTTTTAGTTATTATTCATTGCTGTGACTAACATAAATTCTTCTTCTGCATAAATTTTCAGCTTTATACATGTGTTATGAATGTCATCCTTCCTATTATAAGTCAATTATTCTCTTATTTGTCATGATATCTTTATTTTGGGAGTTGAAATTATCTTGAAAGACTTGACTTTCACCTCGCTTTTCTTTATGTGGGTACTTTGCTTAGATTCTTTATAAATGAAAATAGATTTCATATTTGAATTTTTGAATAAAAAGATAATCAATAAATGAAATTTGTTGGTGAGTGGGTTCGAAATTCCACAAACTTATTATATATTAATTTCAAAGGTCTGTTGTGGAAGCCACTGATGTTCATCTAAATATGAGGGTAGGAATTCACAGTGGTCGTGTGCTTTGTGGTGTCCTTGGCCTTCGCAAATGGCAGTATGATGTCTGGTCCAATGATGTCACCCTTGCAAACCATATGGAGGCTGGTGGTGAACCTGGGTAAGTACCTAAATATGGTTCTCATTTACATATACCATATCATATGAGTACCATTTACAAGCACTCTGACATCTAATATGTGTATATATATAT
>KZ308349.1:991145-1034759 GCA_000376725.2 Ladona fulva | reverse complement strand
ATTGTGTAGTGTATTTATTATTATTTGTGTATTTATTCTTTAGCCAATCCCAAGTTTTTTTTACATTAGTGACAATTTTATTTACATAGTTTTTCTATATAATGCAGTAAAACTTACTTAAAATGCTCCCACTTAATACATAGTTTGCTCATAGTACTCTTCAGTCCTGGTCCTTCTTATACAAAACACTTGGTAAATTCACAGCTTAAGATGTTCTGCTTAATACTCAGAAGGCAAATTTTTCCAGTTCCAATGTGCACTGCAAATTATTTTAGCCTATTTTCCAGCTAATTTGATTGACTGAAATTAAAATACATCATTGTTATTACCATCCTCTGCTCCCCTCTTCTACCTTGCTTTGTTCCTAGTGGAATTCTGTTTGACTCTCTTGTTTACATTGACTAATTCTGTGAGAACAAAATGAAGATATCAGAAGCAGAAAAAAGAGAAGAAGAGTAAAGCAGAACAATATCCATCCCCCTTGGAGCTGAATCTAGCTCTAACTGTGGGATAGACTGAGATTTTCTTCTGAATCTCATCTCAGGGCAGAATGCTTGATTAAAAGTCACCTGGCAGTGTTTCCTTATAATAATCGAAGTGGCAGTGCAGTGTTTGGCATAGTTCTTCAAAGATTGTGCACTGTGATGTCCCCATTGCTGTTAAGATAAGTGTTATTCTTCCAGTAATGAAGTAAGAAAGGATGGCTTTCCCACTGTCCTAGATGTGGATCATTTTTCAAAATTATGAAAAGAAGGCAACCAGTGTTACATAACAATAGTTTGCAGAGTTTAGATACCCTGTCTTCAGCTGTGGAAGATAAAGCATACTAATGAAGAAACTTTTCATTTTAAGGTGTAAAGCATTAATTTAATAATAGCCAAATAACATTACACTTCTGTTTTTCAGTATGTAAGAAGTAAAAAGTTGTCATATTCCTGTTAAAACCTTATCCTGCTTGAATGCATTTTTCACTCAGTCTCCAGAAAAGCATCTTTGGAGGATTTTACTGTACAATATAAAAAATTAAATACAATAAACTTACCTTAGAGCTGCAAATTATCTGTGGAATATTATTTTTTGGAAGAATAAAAGTGATTGTAAATAAGGCTTTTTTAGCTTTGCTTCTCACATTTTGCCTCATCTTATAAAGATTTAAAAAATAGGCTGAATAAAGTGAGTTTATAGTAATCATAGTAGTATTATTGTTAAAACTGCTTCAACAAATTTGGTCATATTGCACGTATGGTAGTTGTATTATTGCTGAAAGTGCTTCAACAGCTGAGGTAATTTCACACTTAGGCTCCCACTGGGGAAATAACCCGGCACTTTTCAGCAAATTCAAATGTGTTGCCCACTTGGATATCCAGGAACCCCTTGCACATATGGGAATTGAACACGGGATCACTTCCCCCAAAGTCGAATGCAGAGTCCACTTGGCTATGTGGAAGCCCTTCATGGTAATCATGGCCTTTAAATTGTGAGAAATGTCTTGTTTAGCGATGATACAATGATTAATTTGTCCTTATTAGAAAGATGAGTAAGGATCTTAAAGAAATCAAAAGAAGCTTTTATTGCAAAAAATGTTCCAACTAAAACTGATGGTAGTGGTGATGATCTTAAGTTCATTTATTAAGTGAGATGGTCAACTTAATTGGTATATTAAAAGTACCATTATCTTTTATATTTTGACCTGTTCTTAGATACAGAAGCAGCAAGCTTTTAATGGTTGTGGGGGTAGCCACCTTTTCTAACATTTTTCCACAAAATATGTGAATATATGTATACCACTATTCAATTTTGTACAGAATATTTTGGAAGTGGGTGCTGCACCCTTACATATTTTATTAAAGGGTTAAATGGAAGATGGGACTCTTTAGTCCCAATTTCACCCAATAAAGACGTTTTATTATTATTATATTTTCATCAGGAATCCATTTTCAGATAAACAAATTAACTGCTCATTACTGCAGTACATAGTTACAGTATATATTAGTATATAGTTTGATCTCATGTATAGGCCAACTCCCTGAAATTTTACTTAAAATAATCTTTATTTCATTTATTGTGTCAGTGCAATAGGTTTTGCCATAATTATTTAATGCTGCTAAACTAATTCCAATCCATGAATCTGAATTAAAAAATCGTATGGATTTTTTAAAATGCTTTCAAGTAATATAAGTGAGGTGAGGTATAATCTGATGCTTTCAACTTACATCTTAAGTTGTCTATAGCAAGAAATACTACATTATAAGAACATTTTTGCAATCCCAAGACACTGGGAAGTTGGTCAGATTTAATGTCTCATGCTCAGAGTAGCAGTATATTTCATTCAGACTACCTATATGATGTCAGATCACATGCTACAAGCTGTTTATTGATTGTAATGTATTTTAACCCTTTTTTATATGTTTAATCTTGATTTTTTTCATTAAAATTTAGAGCTTAAAGATTGACCTATGCATAAGTTGATACAGTTTATAATTTATATAATAATAATAATAAAGGCTATATATTATATGGGCTAACAGTAGCATTTTTAAGAAGAAAAAATTAGTTCTTATTTAATGTGGCAGCAATATTTATTATTCCATCTCTATGTGATTTCATTTCTCATGCTTTGTCTTACATACTTATCTGTATGAATAGTAATTCCTCATATTATTGTTTTATTTTTCTAAAGGAGAGTTCATATAACACGTGCAACTCTTAAGTATCTTGGAGGAGAGTATGAAGTGGAACCAGGCAATGGAGGATCACGAAGTAATTATCTGAGAGACAATAGTGTTGATACATTTTTCATCATTCCACCTCCAGCAAGGCGGAAGGTAAAACACCTTATAAATTCTATGCATTCATTTTCCTGCATTTTCATAGCTGTTTTAGCAAAGCTATCCCATTTAATTCTCTATATTTTAAGAATTCCTATGATTCCAACTTTTTGGGATATTCGTTTACCGTAATTCACTAAGTGCACCTTACTTACTTACACCTTAATTGTGTAATTTGGATGCATTAAACTTAGCATCTTACTCAATTAATGTCTTTTTCCTCAAATACCTCTTAATGTTTAACATGGATCTAAGTAGCATATAATAAATGAGGAATATTCAATGAAGATGATTTAAGGGCCATTACCATAGAAGAATGGGGTTGTGGATGTGAAGAATAGAATATTGTGATAATCACAAGTATTCACTAAAATACCTATCATTTTAAAAAAAGTTTAAATAAAGTTGTTGCATTCATATTTATACATTAAATTAATCTGTAACTACTATGATAGAATATTTCTCACATTTTATGCAATGAAGAATGGTAACTTAGCTTGTGTATTTCTTGCTTTAATTCTTCTTTGAATTCTAGTTTCTAATTGAATGAGTATTTTTCATAAACAATCTACTTTCTAGACCTGGTATAATCTATACTTGAAATTGACTTTAACTAATGTATGTACACTTTAGGGCTCATTGTTAGCTTTAGAGCAGACATGTCCAACCTGCGGGCCACATGCCGCCCTGAAAGCCCATTTGTATGGCCCACGTCACATAGCCGGAAAATAAACATACTTTGCAAAATCACAGGTAGGGAATTTCAACCCAGTGATCCTCTTTATAAGAAGTGAGTCTTTTTAAAAGGGCACCAAATGTCTAATTCAGCCAGGTGCCAGCAGATTTTAATATTATGAAAAAATATTAATCATGCAATGTTTCTATAAATCACATTGACAAATTAATTATGTTTTTTCCCTTATAATTCCTTCAGTTGAGGGCCATTTTTAGAGATAGAAGTTTTTCTCTACTGGAAAGGTCTATTCACTTAAAAAGTGTAAGCCTTTTTCATATATATAATATATTTATTTCAAATAAGCCTAGTTTTTGTGAAATGTCAGGAAAGTGCTATGATGCATTCTTGGTTGATGAGAATTTGAATTTTGAGACAGACAACCTCAATGAGATTCTGCAAGTTGGTGAAGACATGTATGTTGTTAAATTTTTTGAAATATTTTCTATTAGATACAGTGCACTTCAAAAACATGTATCCATTTTATAATGCATATAATCTTGAAAATTCTACAAAAAAAATTTGAATTTTAAAAAGTATTTCTGGGAGAAATCGAGTAACTGGGTATTTCTTAAAAAAAATTACCTGGTTACCCGGGAAGTTTAAAACCCTAGTATTTTGGATTTCTTATTCACAGCTAACTTAATTATCCTTCTGGCCATTCTGGCAAGTGACTCTATTGGACTTTTGTAAGACTTCACAAGCACGCCCTGTTCATGGTGTCCCTGTTAGGGAGTTTTTCCTGTACGAAGTATACTAAAAGTAAAATTAGAACAAAAATTTCAGATGAGTATATTGAAAATGCTCTTCGCATCTTAACCACCTCCTTCAAACCAAATGTATGTATATGCACTGGTATCCAAAAAACAGGCTCAGAGTTCACATAAAAATTTTTTTTTCTTTTGTTTGAAAAGTAAACGTTGTTTTACTATGCTCATCTATATTTTGGTTAAATTGTGAATAAATGATATGTTAACTATATTCTTTTAAGCTGTAGAATAATTACAAAGGTTTTGTTTACTTGTTTTGATAATGTCAGGGTTGCCTGAATCAAGGGGCCCTTGCTGGCCCGTGCTCCTGATAAAATTTGTATTGCAGCTCTGCGGCACCAAAAGGTTGGACACCCCTGCTTTAGAGCTAAAGGTTTAAACCCTGGGCCAATAGGTTAAATCATGTAACAAGATGTATCACCTAATTTATTTTCATATGCCTTGCAGATCTGGTGAATTGTAGTTGAGATGCCTTTCTGCTATATCGAACAGCAATTAATGATTTTTCAAGGAAATTATTTGCTCATTTTTGTTTAGCAATTGTTTTTCTGGTTCATTTCAACTATTTCTTTCTAAAATTAACTGTAAATTTTTAACCAGATTCGTGGTATGGGTGGCATTGGAGGAGGACTTGGTGGTATGGGAGCTTCTGGAAGGCGGAAACTTTCCTTCAAGAATGTTTCCAATGTTGTGGTGCAGTTACTGCATTCAATCAAGTATTCGATGGAAGTTCCATTTTCAAACATGGCAGCACCACTCAATCCTACAGATGCTTCTGCAGCGACTGCACGCAAGGTGAGTTCATCCATTCTCTTATTCTGTACTGTGTAAGTTACAACACTGTCAGGATTATCCAAGTTGTTTGCTAATGTGATACTACAATAGAAGAAATATCAAAGTTCATGGCACTTCCATGTGCAGCTCAGGGGAAAAAGATGTTTTGGAGGTGGTAGATTGGAGGTATTGCAGGTTCAACTATTCAGTCAAACATAGCTTCTCTTAGGATTACAAAATTGTGGAAGAAATCTTTCTTTAATCAAAATATCCTGATTCTCTTTATTTGTTAGTAAACACTATCTTATACTTGCTATGGTCTGAAGATTTTGGGATAAATTTTGGTAGATATCAGGTATTAGAAAAACCTAATTTCTGTGCCAGGCAACAAATCATCAATTTTCTAATTAAATTCAGTTGTCATTTTCCATAGTGTAGCTGTGCTACAGAGTGAGTATCATCTTCCTTTTCTTAAATTCTATGCTATATTATTATAAATCCTCCTTAAAAATATTTCATTTCAGAATTTATTTTTTTAATACAGAAGAGTTCTAGAATATTTTAATTTTTATTGCAACACCGTAGCAGTTATAGAACTAGAATATCAATAATTTTAATAGCCAACAATTTTTATCAGAAAATGTGCCAAAAAGGTTCCTTGCTTAGAGTGTCCATATACCTTTATCTAGAACATTTTGGGGGATATATAGCTTGGGCTAATCATTGAAAAACTGCAATATAATCTACCAAACCTCCTAAATTTTAGAAGTGAAATCTACCCAATCAAAACCATCTAATACATAAGTGCCATAAGCTTTGGTGGCAACTGTATTGTTCTTGTCAAGCAAGGAAAGCAATATGAATAGAAATAGTCATGTTTGATTTTGAGGTCTCAAAAATAATCAAGTGGTTATCCTTAGTGAATGTGATGAGCTTATGAAGTTGGCATTCATTGTTCTGCTTTATGTACAGCTGCTTTTGTATGTTGGGGATGCAGTTAAAGATTGCAATAAATATGTGATTTTTTCATTTGAAAATCTGTTATGGGTGAAATTTCAGTCTTTGATAGATCATCATGGTATTGGTTAAAATACACTGCTCCAAAAGATTAAAATGCTTCTGAATAATGGCATTCTGGGATGGTATGTAACTTCATTATCGAAATTTAATTGGTAAACAAAGCCAAAAATTATTTAAATCTCATGCTTCATATTTTATGTATGGAAATATTTTGTTCTGTTTTAATTTGCCAAAGATTATGAAATACTGTTCTACATCAAATAGAAACATGGAAAATTTCTTATCTGAAATTTCTTATTGCATTTTAGTTTGGAGCAGTATAATTTTTTGGATATGGCTTAAAGATACAATTTTTTCAAAAATGTCCACATTTTTATTTTTTTAAAGATTTATGAGTAATAAATGGTGTTTTGTTTTATTTTGGCAGATGATGTATTCTAAATTTTGGTTTATTTAATGAGATAACCTGTTACTTGGTCAGATGTACTATTTTGAATATTTTTGTATGTAAATAGCAATTATGAACAGCAAACACAGACACGTTTATCGATTTCTGAAATTACATACAACATTGTTATCCTTAGAATTGTAGATATTGTTTGCATGAAACCTTTAGATATCCTACTGTTGTTACATTATCTCCTGCTTGAACATCAGAGTGGGAATCAAACTCTGGCAAACCCATCCATTTGTAGTTTATCACCATAATAAATAATTTGATCCATTTGTCCAGTACAGATTGTATTCATACAATATGAGTTAATTTTTGCAACATTTTTCTTCCTTGTGTATTCACTCCCCCCACTTACCTATAAAAGCAAAAATTATTTTAGGAATATACATTATTATAGTTAACATCAAATGTTATATAAATGGGTGGCAATTTAAGAAACCTAGCTGGGTTTTGTTTAGAAAATCCTTAGGTTGAATTACTTAAATGCAGCATTACATGGATTAAAGGAAAGGAAGGTGTCTTAGTAGATTAAAAACCTACGGAAAATCCCAAAGGAATAACAAGTGTGAAAAATAGCGACACGACTGGGACTCGAACCCAGGTCTCCCACTTTCCGGGCAGGTATTCTAACCACTGAACTACCGTGCCGCGTCTCTCTCACACTGTTAAGGGAATGCTTTGTGAGCAAGACTGGCAGTCTTCACATAGTGGCACAACCTGCCGTCCGAGGTCCTCACAGAGGCAGCCAGGACCTGGGTTCGAGTCCCAGTCGTGTCGCTATTTTTCACACTTGTTATTCCTTTGGGATTTTCCGTAGGTTTTTAATCTACTAAGACACCTTCCTTTCCTTTAATCCTTGTGATTTCCTTGGGGGAAAAACCTCAATAATACCTGCTTTGTGAGCTGGCTGCCTCTGTGAGGACCTCGGACGGCAGGTTGTGCCACTATGTGAAGACTGCCAGTCTTGCTCACAAAGCATTCCCTTAACAGTGTGAGAGAGACGCGGCACGGTAGTTCAGTGGTTAGAATACCTGCCCGGAAAGTGGGAGACCTGGGTTCGAGTCCCAGTCGTGTCGCTATTTTTCACACTTGTCATTCCTGCAGCATTACATGTTTCATGACATTTGGTTATGTTATTTCCTGCTAATTAAAGAACAAACACCTTGATGGTATGCTTCATTTTTGATATAAAAGCAATAACTGATGATGGAAACATATTTCTCATTTGTAGAAACATTTTCTATATTTTGTTTATAGTTTTATGATTAATTTGTTATAACAGTCAATCAGTTTTGATTTAAAGTATCTTCTCTTCTGTTATTTCTCATCACTGAAGGTAGCTATTAATTGCAATTACATTTTCAATTCTTAACACATTGGTAACTTATTTGGGTTTGTTTCTATGGTGATGAGAATATACCTCATCTGGGATTCTTTGTCTCTTATGCATGTATACTGCTGCTCCCCCTTCATGTGGTAGGATGTGGTAAGTGTGCCTCATTTTTCAGGACCAGTTTCCTTTCTTATATGCTCTGTCTCTTTATAAAAAGCACTTTGTCTTTACATGCACTTTTGAATGCATTTTCTGTGGTTTGACGCAAGCATCTAGCTCTAGATTGCTGGTAAGCTTGAATCTCACCTGTCTTTAGAACTTAAAAATTTGGTCAATTATAACATGTGTTTTTAAACTTTATATGTAATCAAGTGAAATTAATGAAAATTTTATGTACATACAAGACATCGCAATATTGCATTTTTGCTGATACTAGATATTTTTTCCTATATGGGTTATTGTTTTCTTTTGTTTATTTAACCGGCCGCAGTGGCAGAGTGATTAGCATGCTAGCGTTCCAACACTAAGGTCCCAGGTTCGAATCCCAGCTAACTGGATTTTTCCGATTAGGGAATGGTTGTGTGTTTGTGAATGGTAATAACTATTAAAATGAATGTAATTGCGGTTAGCCTGTTTCCACTAGAGAAGTTATTATTATTATATTATTATTATTATTTTTTCTTAGTTAGTTAACTTTCGTCTTCCNAATAACACAAATGATAAAGCAAATTTCACAAGTTTTTCTTATGGAAGGCACTCCTAATTATATGGTATCAAGCCTAGTTTGAAAGATAAGGAGTCTCCCATAACAAAATTGATGTCAAGAAAAATCGAGGGCAAATGGTTTCATGTTTCTTAAATGATCAGATCCAATGAGTAGATGTTGACATTATAATTTTCATCTAAAACTTAAATTAATAATGCAACCAGATAATGTAGTAATCTGAATGAAATATTGGAGACCTAGAATTGGTGAGGCAGGTAAGAGGTGTTTCAAACTAAAAGAAAAAATATTTGTATCCTTCATTTCACCTATGGAACTAAACTTCTTTAAATTAAGCATTGGTGTTCTAAGTCATTCCTGGAGTTTTTCATGGTGTTTCTCATCTTTGCCTTTCATAACTGTTCACTTCTAATTTTGCATGAGGGAATCTATTCCTAAACATTGTCTTAAATCTGTTAAATATCAGTATGCTTCTGTACTACTAAATTTACCATCAACCATTTCAGCTTTTCTGAACAGATTTTGCAGTGCTGTCTTTCTATAGATCTGTAAATGAATTTACTGGCTTAAAGTAATAGAATACAATAAACCTTTTTAGCTATGTACTAATCTTTCGTAAGTGAATATCAAAAGCGCATGTTTGCATTTAGCCATTCCTAATCATTAGAATGAACCTAAATGAGAGAATTAACACATTGGTGAAGTAAAAAATAATGCAGAATAATTAACTCTCAAAGCTTTCAGCTCAATTCTGTTGATAGCCAGTCTATTACTCAATGCTTGGAATGGCACTCTGTATAATTATTTTTGTGATTTCTATGTTTAATTTTGGATATGCATTTATGATTCTTGCGTCAACTTAATTTTATTTAAACCTCTGGATGTTACCAAATGATAAAGGTATTGATCTGTGGAAAAAAATACTTCTTCAGAAAAATTTTCTGTCAGTTTCATAGCTGCCTATTCCATATTAAGAATGTATTTTTAAAGATAATACATTTTGCAG
Source organism: Ladona fulva (assembly GCA_000376725.2). NCBI lineage: Eukaryota > Metazoa > Arthropoda > Insecta > Odonata > Libellulidae > Ladona > Ladona fulva. The sequence goes on along the minus strand of KZ308349.1, from coordinate 1,025,117 downwards.
TTAATGTTTCAAATTGTTTTGTTTCAAGTAAATGTAGCAGTTGTTAATGTGCTGTAATTCTCAATGATTTATATCTGAATTCTTATAATTAGAAAAAAGTAAAGCACATTGTAATAGTTTTGCTTTTAGTCTATGGTGACCATATTTTTTCAACTTGAAAAATACTTTTAACTAATTTATGACTGAATATTCATCAGGTGCTTGACCTTCAAAGGGTCCTCCATGCTGATCATCCACCAACTGGTTCAAATGCTACAGGGTCTGGTGTTGGTGGAGGAAGAACTTTTGGTGGAGAGGCTCTTGATCTCAGGGATATTGCTAACAAGGTAGAGTACTTAATTAGCTCTCCTTTCTCTTTACTTACTTCAAGAATACCTCCAAGTATTTTGTGTTCTTTCATGCCTCATATTTTTATAAAGAAATGGGAGTTCTTATTTACAGTGAGTGGCTGATTCAAAATATTGCTGATTTTTAAAGAACATTTAAAATTCACAGACATTGGCGATGTTTTGTGGAAATACTCTATGTTTTAAGGAAAAGAGACTTTCTACTTTTCCTTCAAAAATAAAGAACATTTGTTACTGGAACTGAAGTGAGGAAATTTCAAATTTAATATATTTTTTCCTTTGTAAATCTGTCCCTCATAGTTAAATTCTTCTTGTAAGATCTTATTTAAAATTCATAGCCTTTGAAGCTTTTGATCTTGCAAGTCATGTTTCATGATGGTTACCAACAATTCTTTGTAATTTATTCTCATATAATTTAAGTAAACAGGCAGCCTTCAGAGAAGCTTTTCAAGTTTCCTGTTACTGAGTTCCTGTGGTCAACTATCTGTTGAAATAAATCCTCAATGTTTGTCCAAGTAGTAAACTATTATGGGAGGGTCTTGCTGTTAGTTCTGACTATTAATTGTTTCAATTTTAAATAAATTAATGAGGTAAGGAGATTTCATTAAACCATCATTTTTTTAAGGATATCATACCATGTTTTGGGTGTATTAACATTTGATTTTCTCTTTTCTGCAAAGGCCAAACATTCAGAGAATCCTCTCAAAAGGCCATTTAAGAAGCGCCATTCAGGAATGTATAACAGTGGTCACCATCACAACCACTTCCATGGATGTGGAGTTGCACCCTCAAACCGTGTGAACAAGTACTTGTCACAGGCCATTGATGCTCGGAGTGTGGATAGAGAGAAGTCTACTCATGTTTCCCTGCTCACTCTTCGTTTCCGAGACAGGCACAAAGAGGCTCAAGTATATTTCAAGCTTTACTTTTATACTCTGTAGCTCTTCCATTTCGGCTGTAACAGAATGAAATGTTTTAATATTAATTGGAATAGTATTTATTAAAGTCATATTGTATTATTTTAGCTAATTCTGTTTTATGCCAAATCAATATGTGTAAAACATTTTCACTGGCTTTCAAACCAAATCCTCCTTATTGATTATATGAAGGTTCCAAAGTATATTTTACTGATGATGTTACAAATTTTTAGTAAATTTGTGAAATAATTTTATTACCAGTCTTTGAAATGAGAATGGCTCCAGCAAGGGCAATTATTTTACTAATATTTATTACTAATTTTCAAAATATTCTTTTTCAAAAATAAAAATTATAAATATCTTTTTATCACCATTGACATATTTTTTTTACATTACTTCTTTGGTGATGTTTACCTTTGGATTCCCATAAGCTGTTTTCAGTTAATTACCACAAATTATTTCTTTCAAAATCACTGTTGTATTTTTCATTTTTTGTTTAATGATAGAAAAAATTCATTATAAATCAGTGCACAGGCTTTTATTCAGTTAGAAAATGTCCTCTGTGTATTACTGTTTTGATTCTATAAAGTCTGTTTATGTAATATTATGAGAATGTCAAGTCAAATAAGCAAACTCGCTGGGGTCATCAGGTTACTGGAGCTTTAAATGTCAAATTAAATTAAATAAGCAATATAAAATTGCAAAAATGTGAATCCTTGATGAATTGTCTTCATCGTTCATAGAGTGTCTGTCTTGACTTTGTAAAATTATTATTTCCTATTTATATCAGCTAAAGAAATTAATAACACAAATGATAAAGCAAATTTCACAAGTTTTTCTTATGGAAGGCACTCCTAATTATATGGTATCAAGCCTAGTTTGAAAGATAAGGAGTCTCCCATAACAAAATTGATGTCAAGAAAAATCGAGGGCAAATGGTTTCATGTTTCTTAAATGATCAGATCCAATGAAATGTGAGGCAAACAATGCATACATATATTCATACTTAAATACATACTTGCTTTTATATGTACATACATACAACATTACTTCTTTTAATAAATATAATGAATTCAATTTACTTCTCTACTCTTTAGAGATAATACTATCCTCTTCTTTATTATTATTAAATTACATTGAAAAGTAAACTACAGCTATATTATTATGTATGTAAAAATTGTCTATACAATTTCTAAGGCTAGTCATTTTAACTATTTATAAATTTAACTGGAAGGGCTATTTGATAATGAAAGAGAATGATTTTTTCTTTCAAAGTGGGCAAGTCTAGTTTTGTATAGTCTTTTTTTCAAAATAGTCATCATTGAGTTGAGACTTGGCTTAAAATGCTGGAAAGTGTCTTTTGACATTATCTTTGGAAATGATTCAGCCTTCTTTGCAACAGCTGCTGATAAACTAAATTTCTGGCCCTGCAGCTCTATTTTGAGACTAATTGTAAGAAAAATGTTACATGGAGCTAGGGATGGACTGTATGATGGGTGAGGGACATTTATATTGTTTCTCAGGTTAAATACTGGGCAAAAAATTGCAACATGCAAACAACATTAAGGTTGTGTTTCATCATGGTGAAGGTGTCAATCAGATGGATTTTCCTCAGATTTGTTTTGCCTGGAAATTCAAAATAGTTTTAAAACATGCTATTAACTATTGTGTAGGGGTTACTTCATGTCGGTGAACCACTCCATGGCAATTAAAAATCATGATTGCTGTTCTTTTCTTCGTGAATTAAAAATCTTAGCCTTTTTTGGCTCTAAAGAACCAGGTGATTTCCAGATCGAGCTTGCTAGTTAACAATTGAGATCACAATGGTGAAGCCAAGTCTCATCTCCTGTAGTTATGGAATCCAGTGGTGCATCATCATGCTCTGTTCACAGATGAGGAATCTACTCACTTACTTCTACTCAACCCATCCTCTATTCTACCATCAACATACACAAGACCCACAGATGGGTATCATCTGAAGTGAAAATTGTATGAAAGATTTTTTCAACACCTGCACCTATAATGTATTTCGAGAAAAAATCATACTTAATTTTTATTGATTATCCCTTATGCTGAAATTGCTTAATTTCTAACTTCAAAATTTTTTGCATCAAGATAGGTAATATCTACCCTATATTTTTTATTGTAGTACAAAGAAGAGTGTGATTCTGGTTTTGCTCCATCATTGGGTGTCAGTCTGGCTCTTGCTGTTGGTGCAGGCAGTGCTCAAGCACTTGTGCTGCCACGAACTCTCATTCTCCTGTTGCTGTTCCTTGTGGCATTTGCATGGTTGGCTGTGCTGCTGGTGCTCCTTCTTGGAGCCAGACTTCGGTGTCTGCCATGTGATCTATCACGCTCTGCCAGACTCAGGATGGCCATTTCCATATTTTCTATAATTCTCGTGTTTGCAGTTGCTACAGTAAATGTGGTAAGTGTTTGTTAGTCAAAGTACCCACGTCTTTGTAACATATACTGATCCTATGAAATTTCTTAACATCTGTTAACAAATAATACTTAACATCATCTATACTCTATGTACATTTGTTTGTATTAAAGTGATAAAATTTATCATGAAGATCATTCTGAGGAAAGTTAATTATATACATGAATAAGAACTATTCAGAATAGACTTGAAAAAAGTCTGACAGGACCGGGAATCAAACCTCGGTCTCCCAATTGCTGGTCGGATGCTCTGTCTGTTGAGCTATCCTGGCAGAACATTTTTCCAAGCCATTTGTGAGACTTTGCTGGCAAAGGACATTGTGATTTTGTCCACATGGTGGCATTGTTTGCTGTCATGGCTTCATGGAGGCACCAGCCACACAAGTGATAGATTGGAAACCCCCTTCAGGTTAATACACATAGAAGACAGGTAAGGTTGTTCTAGCTCAAGATAATGTACACCCAGGAAAAATCTGAAGGAAGAATTGACTTGAAAAAAGTCTGATGGGAACAGGAACCGAACCCAGGTCTCCCAATTGCTGGTCAGGTGCTCTGTCCGTTGCGCTATCCTGGCAGAACATTTTCCCAAGCCATTCGGGAGACTTTTTTCAAGTTCATTCTTCCTTGGGATTTTTCCTGGGTACGCACCATCTTGCGCTAGAACACCCTTACCCATCTTCTAAGAACTATTCAGTTCTTACCCATCCCATATCAGTTTGGGTTGCTATATTTTGAATGTGATTATGAATTTTAAAGTTGTAGTGGCATGAATGATTTCTAAAGTGAAAATCAAACCTCAATTTTTACTACCTTCAAATGAGTTCTGGAAAATAAATATTTCTTGGCTTTGATGCATATCTTAAATGTCACACTACAGCCATATTAAAATTTGGATGTAGGCTTTTATAGTTATGTTTAATATCAACATATTCTGCTTGTGATTTGTAAGTTATCATGTGAAAATTTTATTTTGAACTCATTCATAATCATTGTCTAAAAGTATATCAACAGAGCTCTTTTTGTTTTTACCTTTTTTGCAGTTTACTTGTCGAACAGATGTTCCTTGTTCTCCTCCTGTTGCTCACCCCACTCCTTCAAATTCTACATCCACTGGAGGGTCTTTAAATGCAGATATGAAGGATGAGGGAAGTGTTGGTGGAGAAGGCTTGGAGGAACACAGGGTATGTCACCTTCCCCAGTATGTGGCACTGGTATCTGGGGGTATTGGTGCCCTTGGGGCTGCAGCATTTCTACGACTTCCTGTGCCCATTAAAGGTGCTCTGCTTCTGGTGATGGCTACTGTTTGTCTGCTACTCATTGAAGGCTCTCATTCATATGTCTTCTCCTGTTATGACATCCGTGTCAAGTAAGTATCTTAATCTCTGATATTTTTATTCTTGTTGCTTATTTCAATGTATTTAATGCAGTATAAAAAAATTTTAAAGTTAAATCAAACTTTCTTGAGGTATGTCCTAAAAATATTTTACAAAATAATAATGTAGGATTAATGTTTATTGAATGGTAATGATCCTTAATGGTCTGAAAGTTTTGTCCAGAGATTGATCTGGGGGTTTCTCTTCCTTCAACTAGTGCTGCTGTTCCACAACATGCTTTAGCAGTTGTTTATGCCCTTATGTTCCTATTGGCTGTCTTCATTCATGCCCGCCATGTTGAGTGGACTGCACGTTTGGACTTTCTGTGGCAAGTTCAGGTCAGATGAAAAAGTATCTCCTCCATGCTCTATTTTCTGTAAGATATTTTGGAAACTGAAATAAGTTTTCAACAGATGAGAGATAGACAATGGCTTTTGGCTTATAAAGAAAAAATAATAAAAGTTATCTTCCATAAAATTAGACAATGTTTAAAAAAAATCCCTAAAAAATAATAAAAAGATGATCAAAGAAAGATGCTGCTGACTAATGTCCTTCCAATATAATTATTTCAAAGCCAGTTGACTTAATGTGAAGTTAAATAAATTGCTTTGAAATAAACTTATATAGCTATGTTATCTATTTCAATTCTCTTCTTTCTATTCTCTTGGATTTGTCGATTTTGAATTGTCAGTAATTTTCAGCTAAAGGTAAACATATTTGATCCTTTTTTCTAATGATTAATTTGAAAACTATATAAGTCAGAGCATTGTGAAATGCCATTCCACTGAATTGAATGTCTGTTGTTTAGGTATAACTGTGACATTTATAGACTTTTAGATTGGTTAGATAATAAATACCTTCTCTGGAAGTGAATTAGGAAAAGTAATATATGCCTTCAAATTGAGATATAATTCAGAAATAGTTTAACAATTCCATCAAAATAGCTCAGTTATGCATTTCCTCAGCTGAGAGTTATTTTAATTAAGCAGAAAACTTGATACAGTCAGTCATCAATTTATAACCACATTTGGTTCCAGCCAACTGGTTGTAAGTTGTTTTTGGGCATATGTTGGTTTTTGATTTTTTGGTAGATTTTGATTAAAATATTTACTGTATGTGCCATATTGTTTGAAAACAGACGAATTTCATTACATTTTATTGATCAATGAACGAATGTAGTCCCAACCACAACTGATAACATTGTGACAATTGTGAGCATTTTAGCATTACCCAGCTGAGCAACACCATTTACATGGCTGTAAAGCACTGTCATAAGTCAAACCAAACTGTTGTAAGCCACTTAGGTTGTAAGTCAATGGCTACCTGTGCTGAAATTTTGGTATATATATATATATATATAAGCAAATGTCTGTCTGTCCGTCCATCTGTCTGTTCGTCCCCCTATTTATCTCAGAAACTGTTTGACTTACATATCTGAAACAGACTGCATTGTGTTTCTACGATGCTGAAACCCTCAGGAAAACTGCACTCATCTTTGTAAAGGCCTGGGTTTGAACCCAGGAGCCCATAATATATTTCCATAAGAGATTAATGTAAAATACATGTTCATGACTTGCAGAGGTTGTTTATTTTACAAAATTAAATTAGAAACAATGGTCCTATGAAATTGAGACAAGTGTCACAAGAAAGGAAAATGATCATAGAATCTTATTTTAGTCGTGAAATATTGATATAGATCCGAAATTTCAAGAACTTTGATAAAATACATGGAAAATTCATAAAAATTTTTATTTCATCACGGAGAACCCAACCCCCGCTGGTGGGATTTCTTCAACGGTTAGTTTGCACGCAAACAACGGCTATTTGGAGCCTTATCTGACTCAGATGTCTTACAACAGCCGTGTTCCTTTTCCTCATAGATTCGATCAATTATGAAAATGTGCAGTAAGACAGGAATTACCTATTACAGATCTTTTTGGTCGATTTCTCTATCGCTAACAGAATTTGTTTTCTTAAAATATCAGGAAAACGCAAACGAAGCAGAGAAGCTGAAGACTACGAGTAAGAAGTCCGNAAATGCTGAAAAAATCTTGGAATTGATTTGGAAAGTATTCAATATATTTGTTGCTTGTTGGAAATGAATGTTTTTGAAAGTTGAAACAGACTAATGCACAGTTTTTATCCTCTCAAAAAAATGTTTACTTTTTATTTTAGGTTTATGTATGAAATTATCTTGCACTGTATTGAATGCAGGCATAAATTAACATGACACTAGATGAAATTTGGAACATCTATTTTTATGTAAGGCTTTTTTATCTTTGCCTGATGATTATTTTAAATTATGATATAATCTATTTGCAGTGGTGTTTATTGATTTGAATAGGTTGTGATTTCTTTTTATTAATGGTGTGATCCCATTATCCACCCATTACCCAATATCTCATGATACCTTTAATATTTAAGAGATTTGTTGGTAGAGATTTTATTTTAAGTAATTCATAGATAATATCATTCATAAGAGTAGTGAATTTTGGAACTAAATTAAAATAGACCAATATCACTTTGCAGAAAAATCTGTAGTTTTCTGGAAACTTTTAAAAAGATGGATGATTTATGTAGTTTATGGAAAGACCAACATGTCAGGCCTCTGTTTCCTGCTGAGGTTATTTTCTTGATATTACCCAATGCAGTCTCAATAACGCTCAGGTTTGACCACCGTCTTAAAATTTTACCACTTCTTACTATCTTGTTTGTGTATTTACAGAAGAATTCTTTTGAATATCCCATAGGCTAATGAAGAAAAGAAGGAAATGGATGCACTTCAACATAGCAATAAAAGAATCCTCTTCAATCTTCTTCCAGCTCATGTTGCTACACATTTTCTTGATAATCAGTTTCGCAGCAACATGGTGAGTCTTCGGTTTTTAGGAAAATCTTTTGCAAAATTTAATTATTTTTTATCACCATAAAAGTTGTACATATGTAATATAAATATGAGGAATTTTAGATCTGCAATTCTAAGATAAAATATGAATCTAAGCCATGTTATTGTTTCCAAAATACAATGTATAATTTTAAATGCCTATCATTTCTATTCTAGTATTTAAATACAATTTTTGTTCATTTCACAATTTTTGGTAATTTACTCCAGGCAAAAATTTCTTTGTGTACTTAAAGTGAGTGAAGATTTTCATTGATAGTTGAAGTATAACATTTAACATGTGCATGTCTTTATCCTACTTTCTCTTGCATTAGCAATGAAAATTTGTTTGAGATTTTGACTATTCTTATTTAACCAAAAAATACTAGCCTAATTTTGTCTTTAAGAAGGTTATTTAATGCTAAATATTAACTAATTATCCATTTATATTTATTTCCTAGTAAGGTAACAATAGTTGACTTGCTTAGAATTCTATAATTCTATTCCTATGGAAATGTACTTGTATTTTTAACTTGAGGATTGTTCTTTTAGTGATCCTCCATAGCCAAGGAGGTAGCACTTTTGCCTTTAGTGAAAGCAGGTTGATCCCAATTGGGAGCCAATATATGCAAAATGACCTTCCCTTGCAAAGCATTGTTAACAATACTAAAATTAATCTCACAATGAAATTCCAATAAGGATCATTAGCAAAAATTAATTTGACCATTCATCCTTTTCTTAATTGTACTCAAACAAGTATTCATTGCAAAATAGTTTTGCCTGCTGATGTAGAATATTTTCTACATAAGTTAGAAATTTACTTTTAAATTCAGCTTTGAGTATGTAAAGCAAATTACCTCTCGGTAATGTTATAGTTAAAAATTCCGTAATCATTCCAGTATTATTGTGCCAAAAATTTGCATCCTACCCTGATGATATGTGTATATATTTCATAGGTAGTACTCATGCTCTATTTAGATGGTCCAGTTATACCCAATTTATACTTGTGCATGCTATGCATATTGGTCCCTGATTGAATATTCTCTGCTGTAAAACCAATATTAGTTCTGATGTAACTAAAAAGTAGAGTAAGACAATGATGCAATATCTTTTAGATAGAAATTCTTCTGGCAATCATTTCTATAGAAATTGCCGAGCTAAAGAAATGCGACTATTTTTTGTATATTCTTTGACTATACTGTTTAGAATAAGGAATGTGGATAACATAAAAAACCTTTCCAGGAATTCCATAAGAAAATGAATTTAATATTTTTAACTTACAGATTTTAGTTGTATAATTAAACTATATGTTCGTAAAAGTAAAGATTTGCAGCATTTTTGTGCAAGCTTCAGATCCAGAAATTTNAGGTTTATAGTTATTTTTATTTCTTTTCTCATGAGGATCATTGAATAATATCATTCTTTGGCCCTTTGTATAATTATGTTATTGACCAATATAAATTATAAATTGCTGCAGTTACAGAATTTCCTCTACAAAGACATGCTTCACAGCTAGTGTGTTTGTTATATCTTAATTATATTTCCCAATTTAATTACCCTTCATTTGTGCAACATAAATTCTTGAACCTACTTTGCTGACAGACTATTTAATTCTTCTACTTAAGGTTTCTCTGTTACTTGTATACACAAAGTTCATTAGAACCAAAAGATTTGCTTGCTTGAAAGTAGCTAGCAAACTTTTCATTTGACAGCTCATCTAACGTAATCCTGAGCAAAACCATGTAAAACAATATCCAACTGAATGAAAAAGTTTTTTATCATGGCTGATTTTGAACTCATGACTAGAGAATTTTGGCATTGGTAGAGCTGCAGTTTTGCGTGTGTTAAATTTTTTTGTAGATTTATTATTATATCCTGCTTGTTGCTTGTTCACTGATAAGCTTCTCATCCTCCCATCCATTCATCCTAACCCTTCATAATCCTGTGTCTGTCATCCTTTCTTACTATTGCTGTCACCTCTTAAAAACATAATTTTTTATTTTCATGCATATTTTTATTTTTTGTTTTACTGTTATCGTTTTATAATTTGTAAAAAAATCAGATTTTAGTTGTATAATTAAACTATATGTTCGTAAAAGTAAAGATTTGCAGCATTTTTGTGCAAGCTTCAGATCCAGAAATTTTACCAGATGTTATGTCTGTGCCTTTGATACTAAATGACATACTAAAAGTAATGGTGTTGGCAATTGTAAGTCTGTCAAGAACAGGTTGAATCTAGCTTTCTTTTATTGAAATTTTGCATTAAATATTGCCTCACCAAAGATAACAAGTATAACTCTATTGTGATCTTGTAAAATTAAACTGGTAGAATGTTTCTCTTTTATTTCTCATCTAGTTTCATTCATTCAATTTTCTTGCTAGCTATAGGTTCTCATTTGTAACCTAGACCACTAAACAATGAGTTTGAAAATTATTTCTCATAAAAAATGATTTGGTTTAAACCAAGTTCTGCTTTAGTAGTTTTAAAAATCCAATGACCTACATTATACTTGCCTTTTACGTAATATTTTAAAAGTTATGCTCTGCTGTCAAAATCTGCTTATTCCATCAAAGAATTCTACAATTCTTGGAATAACTCAGATCATAGTGATACCTCAGATACTCAGATCATAGTGAATAAAACAAGGTTCCAAAATTAAAACTGAATTGCCTCTGAAATATTTTGGAACATCCGTGTAGGAAAAAACTGAATTGAATTTATGTGGTGCATACTGATGATAACTAAAATTTATAGGTACATGCTCTTTGCAAGTATAAGTGGTAGGTTGTTTGTACAGTATTATTCTATTGGATATTTCTAAAGAATAGCACTCTGCTATTTAATAATTTGTACTTTCCTTTAGATATAGTAAAGTTGCATCTTATATTTATAGTTTTGTGTGATAACCCTGATTTTTACTTAATATCCAAAATATTTTATTGCATAATAGACAGAGTTGCTTGAAATATTTATTGTTAATTGCTCTGATTTACAAGTGAAATTTGAGAATTTTATTGCACAAATGGAGTGTCTCCTGCAGAAACATCATACATCCATCAGAAAATAAGGAAATATTTGGTTCAGCATTATTGACTTTTTTGTAAGTCAAGCTTGTTTGAATAGCTTTTGTACCTGCAGCATAAAAATAATGCACATTATTCGTTTATTTACTGGTATTTTACAAAATGAGGATGTATGAGATAAGATGGTTAAAATTCTATATTAGTATTACAGTATTTTCTGGTAGATAACCCGCATGTTATCTATACAAAAAATATAGAAAAATGATCAAAATAATAGTGTGTGATAGACAACAGAAAATCTTGTTTCATTGAATATCTTGAATATTGAACTCTGAAACAAATGACTAAACAACACACGTCATATATTGTGGAAGTCACTGAGTATATACTTATGTCCTAGGGCAATTTTATTTCAACCAACATATTGTAAATTTTAACGTAATCAAATAATTCCATTCAAAATACTTCAGTAATTATCATAAATATTACAGTAGTGAAAAAACATTCTCATCAACATAATAACAATTTTGAAATGCGCATTATCAATGCATTTTTCACAGAAGAAATTTTTGAAATGTGTGTTCTCTATACATTATCATAGTGAAGAGATTTTAAAAATGCGTGTTATCTAGTAGGTGCGTGTTATTTACCAGAAAATATGGTAGTATGGATATTACCACACTGTACTTTGTGATACCAAAATATCTTTGTGATAAAAAAATGTGTAAAAATATGTATCAATTATTCTTTGTAACCTTTTTTTAGGTTGTATAAGAAAGTGATCACAGAAGTAGGTGGTCTTATGAAATTAAGTCCCTGTTGGTAAAATCCCATTTTATTGAATTTTTACCTCTGTAGCTACTTTTTCATATCCTTAATTTCATATTCCATGTAAAATTTGAAGAAAAGTCAGATGGTATATTTGCTTTATACAATTACACTAAAATTACAATTACATTTAACTTAAATAATGTTGATTTGACTAGCATAANAATTTTCTTTCAATTGCAGTTGCTTGGTGAAGAGCGATTCAAAGCAATTGATAAAATAAAGACAGTTGGTTCAACTTACATGGCAGCTGTTGGATTGATGCCTGAACAACGGATTCTCGATGAAGATGACGAGGTCACTGCTGGTCTATATTTGGGGATGTTGGTGGAATTTGTATTTGCTATGCGTGAGCGACTACTCAACATAAATGAGAATTCATATAACAACTTCATGCTACGTGTTGGTATGTGCATTTAGCTTTATATCTGTTAAGAAAAATTAATGTAGCTACTTTAAGTTCTTTTTGCCTTCGAACTTTTTTATTGCCATCTCTGTCTTTTTAAATCAGTAAGGACTATGGGTTTAAGGAGACACTAATCAGTCTCAATCTCACTTTAATAAAAGTGCTTATATTTGCTGTTGTTATTATTGTTTCTGAAGGTGAGATTAATTTGAAATTTCTTCCCAAAGAGTTTTTAAAAGCTCTTCATCAACATTTTGATATAAGTTAAGTTTTTGAAAAGGATATTTTTATCTTTAATTTCATGACATAGTCTTGAGTTTTTAGGTTTTGAGTGATAATTTACTATTATTTTTAGGGATAAACATAGGACCTGTTGTTGCTGGAGTTATAGGTGCTAGGAAACCACAGTATGATATATGGGGTAACACAGTCAATGTTGCTAGTAGGATGGACTCAACAGGGCTGCCAAATCACACACAGGTTGATCTTTCAATTATATACTGATGTAAAGTCAAGGAGAAGAAATAAATGTGATCATTGTTGAATGATATTGGTTTTCAATGTGTTTATTAGATATTTTTGATACATTTGACTTCCATCTAATACATTTCCATCATTGCAGGTGACTGAGGAGGCCTATCAAGTTTTAAAGAATCATCCCTATGAGTTTCAATGTAGGGGTAAAGTGAGAGTGAAGGGAAAGGGGGACATGACCACTTACTTTCTTACAGACAGGAAGCAGCCTGGTACTATGCGTGTAGAGGAGTTACCAGCTTCTCGTGTTGGAGGAGTAGGTCAGTGTTCTTCTGAGCAGACTTTGATCCCCTAATTCTTGATTTGTGACTTTCTCTTAAATTATTTTCTATGTCAAATTTTTTAATTATATTTTAATTTTAAAAAGGCTATATAATGGGGTAATTAACCTGAGCTGTGTTATTTACTTATGCTCATTGTATTATCCTATAAAATAGGCAAGGAATTTATGCATCGTAGATTTGATATATATTTTTACTTAATCATCCATAATATTTATTTTAAATCAATTAGTAGTAATTATATATAACCAAATTTTGTTCACATATTTGTTCATATAAATGAAAACCTGATTATCTTTACTTGACTTACACCTTGATACTCTTTCTTCATTTCACACATCATTCTCTATGTAAATTATAATTGCATAAAATTTTGAAATAACTCCTCTTGTACAAACTTTTTCTGTCTAATTAACATCCTTCTAAAATGCCTCTCTCTTAAAACATTTTTCTAATTCCTTCTTCTAATAATTCCATTTGGACAATCTTCTGATTAATGACACCACTCCTGCTAATTTTCTTTTTATGCGTTGTCTTGCATCAAATTATTTGTTGTCCCTCGCTACACCTTGACGGCAACCCATCCCCTCCCCTCTTTGTGCTCCCCTCCTCCCCCTCTTTTGCAACCTGATCTGTGGATGGCTTGCTACATGGGTGGTGGGCGCCCCTGCCCCTGCCTTAATGCCTTCACGCTGGCTGCCGCTGGGTGAAAACTTCTGCTGCTGTTGCTGCCATCGCCTCCTCAATTTCCATCGATCCAATTGGTTGCTGCCTCCCTCTGTTTCTTTCCCTTCTTCCCCATCCTCTTCTCCCACCCCTCTTGCTGCGGGGTGCTTTCCTACCAACCCACAGAATCCTCTGCCGCAGGACCTGTATCACCAAAGCTACTCTCGTGTTGGAGTTGTGTTTGCCTCCATCACCAACTTTCATGAGTTCTACATGGAGCTGGATGGTAACAATCAAGGAGTTGAATGTCTGCGACTGCTAAATGAGATCATTGCTGACTTTGATGAGGTAAATAGATATTACTAAAATCTCCTGCTTTTAAAATTAAAGTAAAATAATTTTCAGAATGGATTTTATCCTACACAATTTTTTAAATGATATAATGGGTTTACATATTCATAATGTATGCATGCTGCCACTTGTGTCTAACTGTGGTGGAAATTTGTAAATAAATGAGTAAACAAAATAGGTTATTTTTGAAATTGATAGTGTAATTGAATATTGCTCTCCTAGGAAGATATTGTAAATTTAATTATGCATGTTTTGGAGAGAGTCAGTTTCTAATAGTCATGTTTCTGAAGCTACTTTCATATTCACTCTCATAGAATATTGGTGGATAACTTTAAATACAACCTTCTCATTTAACAAATGAGTCTGTTTATTGGATAATCCATGAAATGCTCATTCTTCATTTATTGCATAGATAGTAAGTGTTCTCTGATCATCATAATGACATAGTAACAAATTTAATTAGGAATGATGCTGTCTTCTGGCTCAAGATCAGCATAAGTACTCTTATAAAATGTCTTGATCAAAATTCAATTAAAGTTAGATTTTGGTAAACTGTATGAAATGAAGTGCCTGGCATTGTGGTTCTCATAATTACGAGCTTCCTTAAATAGGATCCCTGACAGCCAAGTGGGTTGCTCATTCACCTTTGGTTAAGAATCTATTTTACCAGTTTTAACTTTTGTAACTTTTTGAATAAATAGGATGAAAATTCAGCCAGTGGATGAGTCATAACATTGAATGAAAGCATAACAGTAGTCATGTATTCGAAACTCAATTTAAAGCGGATGATGATTTTAAAAATTTTTAATTAATGCAGAGGAGTATTATGGAGTAAAACTCTTTGGAAGACTTTGACTGATGTTTTATCCAAATTGATTTAGAGTTGCAGGTTGAAAAATATCTTCAAAAGCATGTGCTGTTGAAGCAATTTTTTTCTTTATGGTCATACTTTTTGTTTCTCAAAGATATGCTTTAGATAATTAAACATAATAATTTTCTTTCAATTGCAGTTGCTTGGTGAAGAGCGATTCAAAGCAATTGATAAAATAAAGACAGTTGGTTCAACTTACATGGCAGCTGTTGGATTGATGCCTGAACAACGGATTCTCGATGAAGATGACGAGGTCACTGCTGGTCTATATTTGGGGATGTTGGTGGAATTTGTATTTGCTATGCGTGAGCGACTACTCAACATAAATGAGAATTCATATAACAACTTCATGCTACGTGTTGGTATGTGCATTTAGCTTTATATCTGTTAAGAAAAATTAATGTAGCTACTTTAAGTTCTTTTTGCCTTCGAACTTTTTTATTGCCATCTCTGTCTTTTTAAATCAGTAAGGACTATGGGTTTAAGGAGACACTAATCAGTCTCAATCTCACTTTAATAAAAGTGCTTATATTTGCTGTTGTTATTATTGTTTCTGAAGGTGAGATTAATTTGAAATTTCTTCCCAAAGAGTTTTTAAAAGCTCTTCATCAACATTTTGATATAAGTTAAGTTTTTGAAAAGGATATTTTTATCTTTAATTTCATGACATAGTCTTGAGTTTTTAGGTTTTGAGTGATAATTTACTATTATTTTTAGGGATAAACATAGGACCTGTTGTTGCTGGAGTTATAGGTGCTAGGAAACCACAGTATGATATATGGGGTAACACAGTCAATGTTGCTAGTAGGATGGACTCAACAGGGCTGCCAAATCACACACAGGTTGATCTTTCAATTATATACTGATGTAAAGTCAAGGAGAAGAAATAAATGTGATCATTGTTGAATGATATTGGTTTTCAATGTGTTTATTAGATATTTTTGATACATTTGACTTCCATCTAATACATTTCCATCATTGCAGGTGACTGAGGAGGCCTATCAAGTTTTAAAGAATCATCCCTATGAGTTTCAATGTAGGGGTAAAGTGAGAGTGAAGGGAAAGGGGGACATGACCACTTACTTTCTTACAGACAGGAAGCAGCCTGGTACTATGCGTGTAGAGGAGTTACCAGCTTCTCGTGTTGGAGGAGTAGGTCAGTGTTCTTCTGAGCAGACTTTGATCCCCTAATTCTTGATTTGTGACTTTCTCTTAAATTATTTTCTATGTCAAATTTTTTAATTATATTTTAATTTTAAAAAGGCTATATAATGGGGTAATTAACCTGAGCTGTGTTATTTACTTATGCTCATTGTATTATCCTATAAAATAGGCAAGGAATTTATGCATCGTAGATTTGATATATATTATTACTTAATCATTCATAATATTTATTTTAAATCAATTAGTAGTAATTATAAATTTAATATTAATTTTTTTTCCACCTTCAGTGATGAATATCTCGAAGTTTCCTTGCCTCCTTGCTCATGACAAAGCAACAAATAACTGTGCCCCATGTAATTTGTATAATCAATCAGATTAAGAATCACTCTGAATTGGTTATTAATTTGAATCTTTGTAAAAGGAAAATGCCGAAATAACCTTCTCTCAATACACATACTACTAATTCTTACCCTTACTTGTAAATGGGCCTAAATTCCCTGTATATTTATATGGGAAACTGCATGAGGTCAGGCTTGACAATTGACTTGGTCATCAGGGGAACCAGTTCTTTACAACCACTAAATTTCACAAAATTTTTGTGTATATCATCAAAATCCTCACAGTTTCAATTCAAAAGCTGTATTCTATGACCAGAATAAATATCTTTATTTAGTTTCCCTTCTTTTGTTACTTGTCTTCATTTCATGTGATTATTCTCTCTAATTTAACTTTGCTAAAGAAAGAAACCATGCATCATTAGAAGTGCACTCAATATTTATTACTTATGGAGACATATTGACTCATCTGGGGTTGAACCAAGCACAGTTAGGTGAATAGAAAGTAGCCTATTATCTGTCTGGGGAAGAAATTTAACAATCTTCAGAGTTTGAAAGTTATACAACGTCTGGTTCTTAAGTTTTTGGCAAACATACACGCAGACAAACTTTTTTATTATTTATAATATCAGCTTAAATTTTCTGCTTGTTTATATGGGAGAGCGCATGATCTCTCACTCAGATCCAACTTGGTCAACAGGAGTGCTTCTTTTATGTCAGCAAAATTTTCATTCCTTCAAAATTCTCCCAATTTTTATGAAAACAATATGCTAATGCCAAAAAAAGTATTTGAATTCAACTGTCCTTCTTTTGGTGCTTGTCTTAATCCTGTGTGATTATTTCCATTTTTTGCAAAAGAAATAAAGCCATAAATAATTGTAACAATGAATGTAAGATGCAGCTCTTTTGGAAACACTGTCTCACCTAAGGCTGAACCTAGGAAGATTTATAATATATATATANCACGATTTATAATATATATATATATATATATATTTTATAACATATATTCATATTATGATTTACTTGTACGTATATATTTTTTAGATGTTTTTTCAGATCAATAATTTTCATTCTTATAATATTCTATTTGGAAACTTTGTACAAGCTAACATTTCCTAAAGCTAACATTATTTTAGAGGAAACACTTAAGTCCTATTTTATAGCATCTACATAATTAACCTTTTAATTCTTTCTTTTAAGAAATATGCTTTGTGTTAATGCCTTTTAAAGTAGAGCATTCATTTGATTGTGTTATACTCGTGAACATTTCCAAATTCAGATGACAGATTGTTTTAGTTACTTGTTTTCTCCTAAATTATCATTTCATACATCATTGTAGCTTCTAAGTTGCACATTTGAGAAGAAAGATAATTACATGCATATTCAATTCTTAGGAAATATGTATGGAGGAGTGGCAACACCCTTGGCTCTTGTACATCAGCTGCAGCAGGGATCTGGTTCAAGTAGCAATGGTGGAGCCTTTCCTCCAGGAGGAGGTGCCAGTGGCAATGGAAGTATTGCCAATGGTGGAGACTCATCAGTAAGGTCAAGACGAGGAGGGAATAGGGATGATGGAAGAGGAGGCCCTCGACTAGCTCCGCTTCGGGAGACAGATGTTGGTGGTAATGGAGGAGGAGAGAATGAGCCTCTACTTCCTCAGCCCTCTGCTCCACTTCGTGTTCTTCCAAAAGGAGGTAGCACGATTGGGGGCAGCAGTGGATTCTCTAGGCACCATTCAATTGAAGGAGGCAACAATAACAACCGAGGCAATGGGAGTGGTAGTGCTCCTATTCCTGGGAGCAAATCTAGCAAAAATCGCCAAGGAAATGGAAGTTCTGTGGTGCAAAACTCAATGATGGACACTCGTTACACACCTCCTTGGCCACGAGGAGATATCAGTAATGGGGGCTCTAATCGAATGACTGTTCAAAGTAATGTTTCCAGATCAGTGCCAATATCTGGTATTAATGGTACTGCTAACCTAACACCAACCATACCACCTTACCTCAAGCCCCTTCCGAAACCTCCTGGAAGGGAACATCGCCACAGACATCATAACCAAAATCATGGCAGTGGAGGAAGCCACAGTCACCACCAGAGGCACCATGGTTCTGCTCTTCCAGCCCTCCCACATGAAAGACATCGTAACCATCACCACCACCACCATCACCATCACCGAGATGAATATGGTGGAGGAGCTATCCGAAGCATCAGAAGGGGTCTACAGAGGCACCATTCAGATGAGAGTCTCCCTGGAACTGCATCTGGAATGGTTCCCCCTTTTGGTGGTTTGTTTTCACCCTATGCAGCTGTATTCTCTCATGCAGTTGCATCAAATTATCACCACCGAATACATTCATCTGCAGATGAAATCAGTTCATTGAACCACTCTCCAAGTATAAGTTCCTCAGATGAAAGTTTCAGTAGAACAACTGATGCTGCAGACTCACCATCTCCTCCTCTTCCATCTGGAAGCAATGGAGATACTTCAGCTTCTCGCTGGCTTTATCCTTCAGATGTAAGGGTTGACCCATCCTCTTTAGAGAACTCCCCTGCTGCCTCACAAGACCATCTACTACTACCACTGGGGACGCAGCTGTATCCAAGGATTCCAGGAGAAAGTAGCAACTCAGGAAGTGGTATTCAATCTGGAAGGGGGTCTGAGGTGTCTAGAGGAGGGCAGCAGAACCACCATTTAAGACCCTCACCAACTAATAATACTCCTCACATGCCTCCACCACCACCTCCCTTACCTTCCCTCCCTTCACCCTCTGCCCCCTCTTCTAGTTCATCAAGGGGCCCTTCATCAGTGCCAGCTGTTCCCTCAAGAGTAGCATCCAGAGGAAGTGCATCATCAGGAGGGGCTCCTAGGAAGGGAGATTCTTCAAGAGGCGACAGTAGCTGGAGAAGGCATGGTAATGGTGTGGTGGTTGCAGATGGGGATAAACTTGCCATGTTTGTTGACTCATCAGGAAGTGTGGTGTCAAGTCCTCTTCCTCCTGAGGGTGATAGTTCCTGCAAAGGAGACAGCTGTGGAAGCTTTGAATACATAACTGGTAGGCCACGATTACAAGTTCAAAATGTTCAGCAGTCTTCTCAAAACAGGCATCATAACCATCATAATCACCATAACCACCATCATCATAGTCATCATGGCCACAGTAACCATCACCATCACCATCACCACCATTCCCATTCAGACAGGCGGAAGTCTCCTAGTAAATCAGGTGGAAGTCTCAAGAAGCAGAGTCTGGAGCGGAGAGAGAGACCATCTCTGGAGGTAATGCAGCTGGCTGCAACACCCACAGAGTCTACTCCAGAAGAAGAAGCAGCTGATAGTGATGAGAGAGGAATGAAGAGGAGGGATGGTAGCTCTCAGACTGAGAAAACATCTTCAGACTCTAAGAGTGGTCGTTCTTTTCCTCTAACATCTGCTACTAAGTCTGAAAACTCCTGTGGGGATACAAGTAACAATAACAATAACATCAATAATAATGAGGAAAGGTTGAGTGAGACCCTCAGTGTAGTCAAGGAGGAACCTGCTGTAAATACAAAGTCTTTCTCTGAGGAAGGGGCACCAAAAGATGGCTGTGA
This sequence comes from Ladona fulva, assembly GCA_000376725.2. Taxonomy (NCBI): domain Eukaryota; kingdom Metazoa; phylum Arthropoda; class Insecta; order Odonata; family Libellulidae; genus Ladona; species Ladona fulva. The sequence goes on along the minus strand of KZ308349.1, from coordinate 1,005,100 downwards.
TGAAGCAGAGGAAAAGGGAAATGCTAAGGTTGTTACAGTGGCATCGGGAGCAGGTTTGACAAGGCCAACAGCGCTGAGTGATACAAGTGGAATTCCACAAGACTTTGAAATGGAAATAAGGAAGCTGTTGGAAGAACAAGAGGTCCTGAGAAGAGAGGAGAGGACAGTAGAGGAACTGAGAAACGTGAACCGAATGCTTGGTGCCCTTGGAAGGACAGCACGCACGAGCCCTGGAGTCTACAGCGGTGGAAGGGAGAGTGGAGGGGAGGGTGGAGGAGGGAGAGGGAGAGGAGAGGTGGGAGGAAGGTATGTAAAAGGTGGACTACGGGGAAACATGGGGTCATATGGGATGAATAACCCCTCTTTGAACCACAGCAGTAACAACAATGTGTACCTCTTGGGATTTACGGGAGAGTTCGGCAGGAGGGTGGCACCAAGGGTAGTAGGGCAACACCGCTTGCGACAATGGAGACGTCTTGGACGGGATTGGCTGCGGGTAGGAATGATGGGAGGTAGCACTCGATTTGGTTTGCTTAGGCATCAGGGTGTGCCGATAGAAGAGGAAGGTTACTATGATGAGGAGGATGATGATGATGATGATGAGGATGATGATGACGAGGATGATGACCTCGACTCATATGATGATGATGAGACAGATGAGGATGGGGTAGGGTGGGGGGACAGAGGAGGATCCAAGGGACATACGGTGCAGAAAATGTTGTACGCTGCTGGCGTCGTAGCCCCCTCAGCCTCCTCTTCCCTCATCGCACGTGGTTGCAAATTCCCGCTGGAGTTCCCTGTGGAGGTGCGATGGTTTTCCAGCTTCAGGTAAATTCAGTGTGATTTTATTTCTTTGGTGGCTGCATAGTCCTCCGACCTCTCTCTCTCACGGTCAGAATCTTTTTCTTTTATTTGCGTTGCCTTAACCAAAATTATAATAGCGGTGGGATTGGCATCTTTTAGGAAGGTTTCTAGTAATTTTAAATCGGCAAAATGTCCTTGCAATTCCTATAGTTTGCAGTTGTATTATTTATTGTTTCTTATACTTTGCATTTCCAATTGATGGCAGCTAAAGAATGCCTTATTTTATTTTCACTAAAGGATTATTATTTCCATTGAGAAACTTTCTTTCCTGATTTTGTCTGAGTGCAAGTATTATTTCTTGGCTTTATTAATCTGATCCTCAAGAAGTCATCCCTCTGTTGTTTCAAGCAATAATTAAGTTGTCCAATGCACTAAATGTATGTTAATTCTCGTCCTCTCTAAGAACATAATGATAGGAATCTTTTTGGAATTCGCTCCTCTCAAGTTATTCCAACACCGAGTTTTACCTTAACTTGTCCATTATATGCATATGAGGGGCTTTGAATTTTCTGAGAAAGTAGTTGCGCACTCTGCTGCTTTGTCACCTGCATTAATAGATAAGACTGCATGATAGATTTTTAATTAGAAATTTTCTTTCAAAATAAAATGCTGTTTTGTAACCTTGGCACTCACACATTGATGTGCAAGTTTTCATCTTCATTTTCTCATGATCACATCCTCTCATTTTCTCAATCCCTTTCTTTTTAAAATCCTTTCAGTTCTTTGTCTGATTTTGGAAGCTTCTGTCAGTTACCTTTGTCCATTATTTTCCGGAAAAAGTTTTGACTTCACTTTATTTATCTCCTATCTTAACATATCCCTTCAGTTATTTGTTTGAAATTTTGTGTGGTTTATTGATTGGTATGGCAACATTTTTAGTGTTGAAGGCTTGAANGGTTAGCGTTTTATTTTTGTGTTTTTTATTGTCATCATTAAAGAAATTTTGAATTTCAAAAGTATATATTCTATTCCCATTAGGACGAAGAAGTAGATAAAATCAAACCACATATATATGCCGTAGCATCAAAAGCAAAGTACAATATGCTTAAAAAGATAGGAAAAGTCAATCAGGCAATCATATTAACTGGAGAAAGTGGTTCAGGGAAGGTATGAGTGGGAGTAATGCTTTTTCAGTTACATATAAAATATTGTTCATAAATTAACATTAGTTTTGACATTTTGTCCTATTAGGGGGAAATAGTAATCAATAACTGCTATTACATTAACAAAATCACCTAATTATTTGCAGACCTGCTCTGCTACACATGTGCTTGATTTCCTAATTTATGCAAATACGAAAATTTCAACTGGTTCTCCTCCACTCACATCCTTATGCCAAAGGGCAAATTTAATACTGAAGGCATTTGGAAATGCAAGCACAGTGTACAATAATGACAGTTCTCGCTTTGGAAAACTATTATCCACATATTGGAGTAACTTGGAAGATTACTCAACCATAAAGATTTCTGGAGCTCACTTGCAAATTTACCTCCTCGAAAAAACTCGAGTTGTCAATACAGATGTTTCTTGTGGAAAGAATTTTCATATATTTTATCAGGTAAATGAATTATACTGTAAATAAGCAATGAAATACAATATATTTTCCTTTATGTAAAAATAATGCTTATGCAGTTTCATTATCATTTTATGTTCTTTATTCTAAGGATCTCAATACTAGAAATGAAAAGTAGGGTAGGGTTCTGAAATACTTCTAAAAGATCGGGAAAAGACTTCTAAATCGGGAAGTCAGTTCATTCATTAAGGATACAAATGTTTATTTTATTCCTGAAAATTAATTATTTGAGCTAAGGCTCTGGTATAATGATGGTGAATGAAATCTCATAATATTCTTAACGTATGTGATTGTAATCACTGATTAAGTGCATTCTATATTCTCATATTTCTGTTGAAATATTGAGTAATATTGTCATACAGTTAATCAACTTTTTTCAGTTATCAGTCATTTAAATATGAAAATTTAACTCAATTTTGGCAATGATAGCATTCTACCTGTTGCTCTACATAAATTATATTAATATTACAGCTAATGTTGTTATAATAATAATATTTTGTTCAGAGATGATGTACTTCCTAAGAAATATATATAGGTATGCATTTTCAATTGAGATAAGTGTTTGCCTTCAAATTAATTTTGTCATGATTTACTCCATGATATACTGTTTTTGGAGACTTAAATATTTGAATGTTTTATAAAGACCAATTACTTATAATTTATAGATTTCTAAAGATGCTTTGGTCACTGATGAATTTTGCTCATTATTTGCAAATGAGGAAAGATTAAGAAGGCTGGTTATCTATGGCAGAGTAGAGGTTTAGGGTCAGTGATATTGCCTTTTATTCAAACAGTTTGGTTCATAAAATTCTTCAAAGTCCCAACCTGCTTGTCAAGTTGGGACAAGCAGGTTGCAAATCAATTTTCTTCCATAATTGTAAATTCAATTATTAAAATTATATTGCTCCTTACTACTCATATTTCCAAGGTTCTGAGTGGAATTAACGATGATGAGTCAAATGCTCTTCATTTTCCTGCTTCAAAAGAATTTAGAATTGCTAAAATTACAGACTCAAATGTGAATGAATATGAATTACATGAAACTGCTAGAGCTATCAAAGAACTTGGTGTAACTGAACAGGTAAAAAATTCTATGGTGGTAAAGTAACCTATGCGTTCTTTCAGTCTTAACTTATATTATTTCCCAACTTTATGCCCTATTTTCATATGCAAATCTTTGGCTTATTTTAACAATTAAGGAGTGGAAAAGCATAATATGTGTTTTAGCTGCAATTCTTCATCTGGGAAATGTAGAATTTGAAAATGATGCCGAAGATGTGTGTTCAATTATAAATAATGATGGTACAGTATGAGTTTGTTTGTATTTAATTTATGATGCAGTTAATTGAATGAAACTGAAACATTTTGTAGAATTATTGCAAATATTAGTTTTGATAGAGCTGAGTTAAAAATTCAGAAGTTAGTCTTCATAATTTTGGTCTAATTTCTTCCATATTGTTTTCACGAACTTTGCATTTTAATTATTCTTTGTTGACCAAAAATTTTTAACCCATGTATAATCAATACTGAATTATATAACGTATGCTTAGCCAACTTTGTTTTAAACTCAAGTCATCATTTATTCTGTGGATAAATAATATATACATACTAACACTCCTTATGAATACCATTCATGAATTATAATCATATTTCTTGTGTAAATCTATCTTTAGCATCTATAAAAGGTATGCAATATGCGTGTGAACTCTTGGGAGTGGAGGAAGACCTTTTTACTAAACTTCTGACTTCAAAACTCATCATTACCAACTTCCAAAGTGGAAAGAGAAGAAATAATGTTGATAGTAAGAGACAGAGGGCAGACTTGAACTATCCATTAGAAACTCTTGATGCTGGGTACAGTTGTCAACAGCAGAGGCATAAATTAGGGCGATCCTCAGTATTTAGAAAATCTTGCTCAGCACATGAAAGCAGTTCACGCAAGGACAGTATAATATGCTTTATTTATCAAAGTCTTTTCCAATGGGTCTTGAAACAAGTGAATGCCTCATTATTTAACTCTCCAAATACAGCAGATAACAGAAATGTTATAGGTGAGGTTGCTATGGTGTTGAATAAACAACACTACATCTTTACTTTCACAATATTTCCATTATTTCTTCAATAGTGGATAATAATAATAATTTATTTTCGTCCAAAGATATGTAGTACATATATAAGACATGTCAAGATTCGCAGAATGAAAGTTACATAAGAATGTTTTATTTAAACAGTAATACATTACATTATAGTACATTAACAATATTTTGGAAAGAAAATTGTCAATTAGTTGTTTAATTGTAATATATGATTATGAAAGGCTTGATTTTACTTGTCTCATGCAAAATATCTTTGATCTCCAGCTTCTCTATTCCATGTGCTTCTTTTATTGCACTTCCATCATGTGATGGGCAGAAGTCACAATGGCTTTGTGTCGTTTGACGTAATGCTGTCTTGGTTCTTGAGAGGTTTTTTGTCTCTTCTGTGTGGAATTTAAGTATGTCCTGTTAAAAGACATTAAAGGAAAACATTTTCTTTTACAGGAATATTGCCAAGGGAGATGATTTTGATGACATAGGTAGTGATGTTGCTGAAACACTTAACACAGAAATGGAGGAAGATGATGAGGATGAGGAAGATTTGGAGAAGGATGAGGAGGAAGAAACTGTGACAAAAGAGGTTAGTGGAAGGGAGGAAAGTGATACTGAGAAGAGAGAAGAAGAGGAGGTAATGACTTTTGAGATGGAGGAGAAGAGGATTGCAGAGGAAGTTGCAAGACAGGTAATGCAATATCAACCAATGATTTCTTATTTCCTAATCATGTAGCTTTGTTTCATCTCTTGTATTAAAATTTTATTTTTTCTCCATATGCTCATTCAGAGAGATAAGGGACCCTTGGTAAGCTCTCTTTTTATTTTAGATACATATTTACTTTATGGCATTACATTGGCTTACATTGTTTACTTTTAAGTTCTTATCCATAAGTCATTTTCATGATTTTTACTTACACATTTTACTTATTTATGAAAGAATTAACACTTGATTTTACAATTTATAAGACTCATGTTATTTTATGAATATCTTATGTAGCAGCATGTTGCGTATTGTGCGACATATACAATATTTTTTTCTTTAAAGAATGTTTTTGGGTAAAGTTACTTGACAATGTATGTAAAATATCTCAAATATGCACTACACTTTCAAGTTCTAGTTATAGTATTCCTATTGAGAATATAGTTATGGTATTTCTATTGAGAATAGGTCTATGAGTTGTGCTAGCCTTCCATAAGATAAAAATTCATTGTTTAGGTAGTCAGATCTTAAAGAAGTTGAGTCCAGTGCAAGGTTTTCATTTAGGGCTCAATAAGAAAAAAATGAAAGACTAAAAGATAAAGAGGCAGTATGTTATTTACAGATATCATGTATTTATAATCATATGGTAATGGTATCAATTTATAAATGTTAGATGTTTAAGATAAGCCTATTTACTCCTCTAAGGCTTTAGATATTTCTATGAATTTTATGTTCAAGCTAAGCTTTTTGATAATTACAAGAAGTGATTAAGCTGGATATTTATTGCAAATAGAATTTTTTTAATAATTTCAANCTATAAATTAATTTTAAACTATATACAATTACAAGTTTTAAATGTTTTGGTGCTACAATGCCAGAGCATGTTTCTTTGTGATACTAATATATCTAATGCAGACATGGTTCCTCTAGTTTCCCTTGATTTATTGAATACGTCAATGTTGAAGTATAATAACATTATTGTATTGAGTTAAGTGACTTCTTTTGCATATTGTTTGTTCTATTTCATGAAAATTGGATTCAGAAGGTATGTAAATTATTAGGTTATCTGCTGCATCCAAACATTTGGAGACAACATGTGCACAATGGAACTTTGAAAACTTGTTTGCAATGCCTTTGTTTGTACATACATAAAATTTGAAAATAAAATCATAGTCGTCTTTGCTAGTTAAAGTAGAGTTTTAAGGAATCTTAAACCTGATCAATGCTTACAGGAGTCATCTCATGCATTGCAATGTTTTGCTGTTTGGAAATAATGGAATTCTTTTAGCATAGAATTTCTGCAGAGTTTGACTGATGCATTTAAAAATTGAAAAAATATTAATAATTGAAAAAATATCCTTGTATTGTCACTAAGTAGCTATAAAAATCCTCTTTTATTATTGAAATTGCATTAATAATTGCATCCTAACCATAAATTCTCATCAGAGGGAAGCAGGTATCAATATTTTTCAAATAAGCTATTAGGAAGAACTACTCGCTGTGTGTTGCTGCTGTGTCAGACTTGGTGTAACAGTTAGTGATATATTATACATAAGTGATGTTATTTTTTAAATTAGAATCTTTAGCATTTCTTCATCAAGTTGGCTTTAAGGAAAAATACTTTTGATGCTTAGTGCTTTTTATAATTTTTATTGGTCATTATGAAAGAATTATAGTTAATTCCAGTTATGAATGTAAATGACAAGGGAAACATGTTAACCCCTTAATATGAGGATAGTCTTTGATTTTTTTTTAAGTTTAGTTCAAAAGAAGTGGATTACCTGATGAGAGGATGCTAAAAATGGAGGTGACTTTAATTATGTGGTAGTAGACATGGCAAAGAAAAATGTGTTGGAAAATAAAACAACAAATTTAAATTCAACTTATGCTTTCCTTTGTACTTGTATGTACACTCCTAGTTTTGACTAATATGTCATTTTAAAGCCAAGGAAATTTTGCAGGAGTTATGCTTATATAGTGGAAAGTGGGATAGAAGAGAGAAGGTAGCCTCATAGCTCAGACCTTAACTGTCTCACAATGACGTTACATAATTTCTTAATTGATTGTTTAGAATTACTGTTTAGTGATTTCAACTTATTGGGTATTATTTCTATTCACCGTTATATAATTTTTACCTGAAATTTTTTCTTGCTTCTCCCCTCCTTCTACTCTTATTTTCCTATTCTTTTCTTGAAATACTTCTTTATTTGATGTGAGGATAGAAATATCAGAATGAGAGAAATTATTAATGGAAATAGGTGAAAGGGACTCTTATTGCATTTCTTATGCTGAAATCATTCAATGTTTTCATAGTAGCTAATGAAGATCTATGAAAAATGTAAAACCATATAGAATTCAGCAGGTGGAAACAATTCTTTACTGCAAGAGATAGCAAACTGATGAGTATATTGACACATTTTGGAGATCATTAGATAGTCAATTAAAAATCGGCAATTTAGAGCAAATCACAAGTTTCATAAACACACTTTAATTTTAGAATAATTAGTTAACATAGACTGCAGGGTGTGGTTGAATACTCTCTAGGGATGAGTAGATAAATAACTAATTCATAACATTTTTTAATCCCACCACTTTGCAGAACTTGAAGGTGCCATATTGTTTTTAAAATATCTCAAGAAGGTTGTAAGAATTGTAATAAAAATAACTAATTAATTTCAAAGTAATGCTAATCTTTATTGAAATTTTACATAGTTAAATCTAGCTATAAAACTAAGAAATTCTAGCAAAATGGGTCAGCAGCTGCATGAAGTTTAGGTTATTTGACAAAAATTTTGTCATTGCTACATTAATCACTTAAGTTTTTATAGTTAAACAATAATTTTGCCTTGAGGTTCACCCTCATTTAAATCAATTCTTCAATTATTTTGGGACCTTCATGCTTATTGTTGAATGCATCAAATGAATATGTGACCCATTTTCAAACCAGCATATCTTTTAGGTTTTAAGAAAAAAACTTTTACATACTACTATCATCTTTCCCAAGATCTGTGATAGCCTTATAGATTTTTGTTCCTGAAAAATGACTGAAATGGAAGTAGTGTTTGCTCTCGATTGCTCATTAGTGTCTATATTGTAGTAAAGGTGGTCAAAATTCACTGCCTCAGAGTGGCCAGTCATGGGCCATTGCATCCTAAATTTACGTATCCATTGGCACCCATCTTAACTCTAGATTCTTATAGACTCCCTACACCTTGTGATTGACCCCTAAGGTTCCTAGCAGACCGCAGTTTATGTTTTTAGATTTTGACCCCTGGTTTTATCGTAAGGCCTTATAACTACTTATCTAAACTAATATGCATTTTCTAAATGTTAGATATATTCAAGTTGTCTGAAACTAAAATTATTGCAAGGGAAAGAGGTATAATAATTAATAAAATTCTTTTGAATTAATTAACTTAAATTATATTTTCAATATAATTGCAAATTCATTCTGTGACATTCATGATTTTACAAATACGATCAAGAAAATGAAAATATAACTTAAGAGTAAATCTTGAAAAACTTTTCCATCATCTCCATGGAAGATTTCTTCTTTTCTGTTCTGTTCTATTTATATGACATAACCTAGCACTTGCTGTTAAGCAATTACTTTTTGCTTTCTTCAGTTGTACTTCATTCCCAAAAATTGCATATATTGCCTCAAATCAAGCAATATTCAGGGGACAGTAAAAGGATCACTAATCATGTCATTTATAGTTCAGCTAGCTGTTTCAATATTGTGGCTTGAAGAATTTTACATTAAGTATAAATATGTATATTTTTATATCTTACAAAAAACAGTAAAAAAGAAATTCTGGGCATCAGAGAAAGACTTTTGGTAAATTATTAGAAGATCATCTTTACTCTAATCTCTCCTTATTAAGATTATGAAATCAAATTATTGTAGGTTATATTTTCATCAGAATTAATAAATAATTTGTTAGCTAATTTCATTATTGATCTCTACTGCATTAAATTATTTGAATTTTAAAATTTCTTTGAAGATTTGCATTACATTTTCTGTATTATGTAGAATAGATCTATTGACAAACTTTTTCTAACAACCAAAGTAATGTTATCATACTCATTTACGGAATAAGATTAAATTGATTGCATATGAAATAGGGAAATGTATGTGGGAATTTTGCTGTCTTTATTTTTGTCAAACTCTATACACTTGTTTATTGTATGTACCATTATTATAAGAATTTTAAAACTTAATACCACAGTTGTTTTTTTCTATTGCCTATATTCTTCATTCAAGCAGCCATATTTATAAGCAACTTCTGAACAGTTAAGATTTTTTGGTATAAACATCTAATCAATCTGTAGCAACAGGGTCAAATATTAATAGAAACAACAGTGTGCAACAAAATCTAGTTGAAGTTGTGAGCATTGGAACCTCAAACAAACCCTGATAGGTACTTTGGAAGCTATGCTCCAATCTTCAGAGGCGACATAGTGTTACCTGGAAACTTGGATATGAGTACACTATTTAAATGTTCACCAACCATTTATTCCAGAAGTTTCCAGTAGTTGGCATAGAGTTAGGGTTGTTAGCACTTTGAACTGATTGAATTGATTGAACTTTGATTGAACTGATCTGGAAAGGGGTGAGGTTGACAATAACTGATAGAGCGTTGGGGAATCAGTCTGAGGTCCAAGTTCTTCATCTCATGAATACCTACTTTCTACTTGATGATACATAGACTCTTACACATATCCCTATCAAAAACAGATTTTGATAAATAATTAGAGTATTTAAAAAAACGTGCCACATAGAATGGTTACCATACAAATATCATTAGCAATATCCTATACAAACACAAGTGAAAACTAAAAAGAAGAGCCCACAAAACTTTGACTAATACAATAAATGACGATAGAAAATATTATATTACTATTCCTCACATCCAATCACCAATAATCCAATGAAAATATTTTGAAAATTCAGTCTCACATTTGCAAATGTGAATAACTCCAAATTATCTTCTGTACTGTACTGACTGCCTTTACAGATTCAGTCTCACATCATAAAGGCACAATTCCAAAATTACATATAACAAGTTTCCTACAACCTCAGTGACAAAATATATACTGGTAAAATATGGTTTGAAGAAAATATGGCTACTATATAAACAGTAGATTTAATGACCCGCCATTGCTGCATGTAGTAAAAAATGATCATTATATCAATTTAAATAATCTTACTTTATTGTTTAATTTTCTCACTGATCATTGGAGGGGGTGGAGGAAAATGCAAACCCCTGTTTCACCATGCCCACCAGAAACCTCTGGAATAAATGGTACACAAATATTTAAATAATACACTTAAATTTTCAGACGTCACTATGTTGCCTTTGAAGATATGAGTTTAGTTCCTGAAATATGTACAGGCTTTATTTGAGATCATTTGACCTTCACAATTGCAGTTAGGAGTTATTGGCTTCAGAAGTCCACCTTGCTAATCAATGTTGTTTTGTTTTTTTGACACTGTTGGTTATATTTACATTAACCCCTCTCCATTAGAAAGTAGAGTTATGTGCATATTCTTAAACCAACATATTTTAGAATAACAACTTTTCAAAGTGAAAAACTGCATAATTTTGTGTAACAAAATGATGTGAAACAAAACCTAGAACTTATCTATTTAAAATTTATAGAAGAAGCAAACAATTATATACACTGAATATAGATGTCTCAACATGGCTTGAATTCATGTTGAAGTTAAATTAAGGAAAAATGTATACCATAAATGAATGTTCATATGATATTTTTATGCAGTCACAGGATTATCAAATCTAGAAGCATAATCAGATGCCATGCTCCTTAATCAAATTTTTTCTTAGATTATTTTGCTCTTTAGTTATATTATCAAACATGCATAAAATGGTTGCAAAATGAATCTTCTCTAGCAATATTTGATGGAATTCCATTATGAAATTAAATAATAAATATACCTTTCACTTATCCACAAATATATTTGGCTTTGCTACCAATGGTTTCGAACTTTCAGTTCATCATCAAGCTTAGCAAAAGAAGAAGTAACTGTCACATTCATCACAGTGGACCCTGTATATTGCTAAATACTACTACTACTTAAACCAGGGATATACAGGATCCACTGTGATGAGTGTGACAGTATTTATATTGTACAAAGTTGCAGGAATATACAAGTAATATGCAAGGAATATCATAGAGCTCTACTCAACAGAGCCCCTGTCATCTCCTTGAAAACAATCATTCTTCCAATTTCACTCCTACTATCCTTCATTCTCCTGCAAAAGGCTTTAATTTGGACACCATGGAGCAATTTTGTATCCTTCATCAGCTACATCATTTACATTGGATAGTTAATGAAGATCTTTTTAGAGATAATCCTTGAAACCTCTTAAGTTGCCTTTTTACCCCCATTACCACCTCCGCTACTGGTCAACTTTTCCTCTTCCCTCCAACTGATGGCTCCCATATGTCTCCAACGACACTTCCTTTACCCTCCCCCTTTTTCCTTCTCCCAATTTGCTGTCCCATATATCCCTATGTTTCAGATCTTCTTTTGCTAAGCCTGATGATGAACTGAAAGTTTGAAACAATTGGTAGCAAAGCCAAATGTATTTGTGGAAAAGTAAAAGGTACCTATATTTATTACTTCATTTAAAATGGATCCATTATTTTACACTGAAGTTAAGTTCTCCATAATTTAACTGAAGTAGAACTATATGTAAACTTTAATTCCAAATCAAGCTTACTAACTTGAGGTGTAAAATTTGCTCTCAGACTTTAAGCTCAACCTCTTATGCAGAGTATAATAAGGTTGTTGGACTATGCATAATTAATTGCAAGTCAAAATTATTGTAGAGCTTCCTTTTCTCACATCTGTCAGGATTTCCTTTTAATACCAATGTAGAATAAGAAAGGATTTGTTTTAATGGATGAATCATGAGTATAAGGAAAGATCTTCTCAGCCATGCCATGTAGGTATCTTTATCTAAAAATTCATGAAAATAATCCATTTCAACTCATCAAACCATCACAAAAAATTCTTTTCTGTAATTGGACTGTATGTACTTCTGTGAGTATATCATCATAAAAAAATTTTCTCTGCATTTGTTGAATCTTATTTGGACAACTTTAAATCTGCTTGAAATCAAATTGCTGCATCAGAAACATACATATTGTTTGCATTTCTTTATCATGTACCTCCAAAAGTCTTTAACTCTTAGTTCATTCTGTTGAAATACTTCTCTCAGCCATCATGTAGTCTTCTGAGAATTTTTTCTAGCATTTGAGATTCTGTGACAGTTGTTCACAGTTTTGTGTCTTTTGTCAATTATAACTTTGAGATGGAAATTTTGTGTTCTTCTTAATTCTCTTTGTCAGCTTAAACAGAGAATTTGCTTTTTATCTTGCTCCCAGCTTAAATTCCTCTGCAGAAAACAATTAGTTGACTTAGCTCAGAAAGGCTGAGGAAAATATGTGGGTTTTACGTGCAAGAGGAGAATTGAAGGCTAGATGATAGATCTATGTTGTTCTTCTTTCAGTGTATTTAGAGAGTTATGTTTAGTTATTCCTCGAGAATATAGCTGTGAATATCAAAGAATAGGAGGAAATGTATTTGTTGCACCCCTGAATCACAGGCAATAAGGGCATGTCTCTGGGGAGGTGAAAAGAGAAGCATCCTGGTATAAGTTTTCTTTTGGAATGAAAGCATAATTTGGTAAGTGTTTTCCTAAACTCTTAGTTTTCTGTTCATATTTCCCAAAGAAATCAGACTGTACCTACAACCTACATAGCTTGACATGCAAAAAGGTTTGTAAGCATGAATCACTGAATAACAAGGCAAAAGTAGTTTTGCACAGTGACATAGATTTTAGATAAATCATTTATGCATCTTTTATGCTATTTGCACTTATGTAATCACCATTCTTTTTGTGAATTTCAAAATTTTGAGTCATTTACCAAAAATATTTAGAGATTGATATTATATTTTTGAAAGTACATCTACCATGTAATTATTCTTGGAAATATTAATATTGTTTTTATCTGTGAAATCTCAAAGAACATTTCCTAAACATTTTATAAAATAATTTGTTTTAAACATTTTTCTTGTTGATTGTTATTTTTTACTTGGTTAATTTGTATTTTCTATTTCACATTTTGTATTTTCAGTGTGAGATGATGGCATTAACTGCCTTTGTAGTATATCACTTTTCTTTGGACTCATCATGTTTTATCTCCAATAAGTGTTGATAGAAATGGATTTATTGATTACATAGAGATATTACTTAGCTTAAGCATTTAGGCTCTAAGAAAATTGAACAGAATAACTTGAGATGGAAATGTGTAATGATTAACAATGTGAGTTTATTTGGCCTTTATTATATTTTTGAGAACACTAAATAATGCAGTCCTTTGTATTTTAAGTATTTAATTTAAATATTTGAAAATTTGCATATTGCATGATGCATCAATAAATTTAAATTTGATATTTCATTTCAGTTTATATATTTTATCATGGTTATCATATTCACAATAATTTAATAATTACCTGATTTTTAATAAAAAAGTTAGTTCCAGTTATCATTGACTATCATTGGCTTTTTTAAATGTTTTTTCATTTCTTGGTATGTTTTATCTGTAACTTTGAGATAGCTTTCTATGTAATTTTAAATTTAGACTGTAGTAATTTCATAACTAATGTACTAATTTACATTTTATAGATTCTGAT
>KZ308349.1:975370-990867 GCA_000376725.2 Ladona fulva | reverse complement strand
ATTAACTTTACCTAGTAAATATTTTACATACAATTTTTATGATGGTTTATTACCAAATTGTAATTAAATGTTATTGACAATCCAAAAATATTTATAGGCTCAGTAATAAGTCAATAAAATTGACTTTTGAGGAGATAACTGGCTGCTAAATATTTGAACACCAAGCATCTAGAGTGAATTTTGATGAAAACATATGAGCTTTAATGAGTTAAATTGCTATAGTCCAACATATTATTTTCATAAACATTTTTCTGACACTGATGTTATACAATACTTAAGTTGCTCATATCCCAGCAGCCATGTTTCCTGATCCTATTTTCTCAGCTAGCCAGAGGAAGTGTTGGTTAACTGGGTGTCAGTCCGTATGGTTTGGATGTAATGGAAGGGAGGCTTTTGAGGGGCCATTACTCCCTCTTAGATATACTTCAATGTACTTCAGCTTGTTCAATGTAAGCTTACATTGAATTCATGTGAATACATAGTCTTGGAGCTCTTATATCAAGTTATTTTCTTTTATGAAAATTCATGTTTCATTTCTCCAGATACGCCTGGCTCATCTGACAATTGTTAGAAGTGTTGAATAATTATCCATGTAATATATACCCTGACTCCTTCCATTTTAATTTCACCAGTGCTTCAAGAAAACCAATGGGGGTAGTACCTTTAATTTTCTTCTTACGTTCTAAATTATCAATGAAAAGACAAAGATTTTTCTAAGAAAATACTATGTGACAAAAAGTTGGGTTGTGGTGGAGTATTTAAGAAAAGAAATTAGTTTTTGGAAAATTTTCCCTCAGTTATTCATTTGCCTTCTTGACTGATGCTAAATTATGAAGTAGAATTGATTATGGTGCCTAGTTTGTCAGTGTATATTCTCTGCACATTCTTTATGGTGTTGATATTGTCAATTGGTGTTGTTTTGTCAAAGAATGTGATTTTCCTTTGCTTTATGGTGTTGATATATCACACATGAGAACAGGGAGAGGTTGGCATGGCACAAATAATGTGAGGGACTGAGGAGTCAAAGCGGAAAAGTGAGTCTAGGTATAGCTTTTTGCAATTTTCTCCTTAAATCTTAAATATATAAGAACATAGGGACCTTCATTCCACTATTTATTTTATCATCATTGCACTAGAGGCAAAAAATTTAACTTAAATGTCATCTAAGTTCTTGCATTCCATAGGTTCAAATTTCATTGGTCATCATTTACATAATTACATTAAATTACTTAATTGCTAAAAATCCCAAAATGAAGCCTCAGAAATCGGATGGATTGCATGGTAAACAACACAAGCAATGGAAACAGATAATGAATATCAGATGCTGGAATATACAAGGATTAAACACAAAAGAAGAGCAAGTTTTTAAGGAACTCCACTTATACAATATTGACATTGCAGTACTTAGTGAAACAAAAAGAAAAGGACAGGGAAACAAATATGTGGAAGAATACATATATTTCTGGAGTGGAGTAGAGAAATCAGAAAGAGCAAAAGCTGGAGTGATTATTGCAGTTAAAAAGAAAATAGTGAAAAACATAGTAGATTGGAACCCAATAAATGAAAGAATTTTAACCGATGATGCTCTAAAATTGTAGTTATTCATTATGATATCGATTATTAATTTCCTCTGATTAGTAGTTTTTATTATATGAAAAATTGAATAATCCTGTTACACCAAAAGTTTATACATAAATACAGGCATTGCAGTGCTTTTTGCTAAGCTAAGGCTAAAGTGCTCCATTACCATTCAAGCCTCATATGTTTTCATCAGTTGATGTAAAATGTAACTGTTGGAGGAAAGACTAATATGTCAATGTCTGTGATTGACTTTATAGGAAGCAGAGGTGAAACGCATCCTTGAGGAGAGTGCCAAACAAGAAGAATGTGGGGGAGGATTTGTGGTGGAGATGACAAGCCAATCTGAGTGGAGTGATGAAGAGGATGAAGATGGAGCAGCATCTGAACCCCTCTTGGCTGACAGGGAATCAACTGGCTACACAACTGATGATCCTGCTCTTGAAAATGTTTCAATGCTGAATGAAACAGGGCTAACAGATGCTGAAGGTACTGCTTCTGTCTTTAGAAAATCATATCCCTGTTATCTTTTCCTTCTAGTGAAACCTGCATCTTTATTAAACCGATATCCCATTCTGTTTAGTATGAAGATTGCAGATATTAGTTATACTCCTGACATTGTTGTTCTAGTCATGTTCAAGTTCAAAAAATGTACAATACATCTCAGTTTACTTTCATGTTAGTTGCTAAAAATTAAAGTAGAAATTAATAGATGTCAGGAACAAGTCTAGGAATAAGTAAATGAAAAGACTTGTTGGCCATAATTGATAGTGGTAGTATTTAGAATATTGAATTTAATTATTTAATTCCATATTGAATGATCACAGTTAAATAGTCTCAAATTGAATTATTGTAGTTCCACGAGAAACCTTGCCTTATTAATGAAAAAAAGTAATTTGTTGTGACAATAATTGAATGAATCAGACAAGTTTAACTTGACCCTTAACCTTGCTTGTCACTTTGATAACCTGTTGAATTCAAACCTGGCTTTTCCTGCATAGTAAACCTAATATGGAATATGGCATTAATTGTTCCATGTGTTATACTGCACAAATATGAAGAACTGGAATGCCTTCTGTGTCCCCTTCTGTTGGTTGATGTTGTTTGCTTTTTAGCATTCCCTTAAATGACATTCATTAGCATGCTCTATAATCAACCCTCTGTACCAGCATAAGATGTTTATGAATGTTGATTTTTTACTTATTCAGATAATTCTCTTATGCTGTTAAAGTTTCTCTTATCAGATGAAAAGGTGGCATTCTGTTTAATCTCATAACAAGCACAAATGTTCAAAGTACATGGAATTGAGTTTTAGTAAATTGAGAGAATGATTAAAATTTCTTTTCCATTTTTTAATAAATCAGAAATCTATCTAGAAAAATTAGTGATCTTGTATTACATAGTGTTTTTTGCTCTTTGTGTATGGAATTCTTCTTCCTAAACTTCTTATTAAACTAATCAGGAATTATCTATTGCATATTTTTAAGTATATATTATTAATTTGTGTATTTAATTATAGTACATTAACAATATTTTGGAAAGAAAATTGTCAATTAGTTGTTTAATTGTAATATATGATTATGAAAGGCTTGATTTTACTTGTCTCATGCAAAATATCTTTGATCTCCAGCTTCTCTATTCCATGTGCTTCTTTTATTGCACTTCCATCATGTGATGGGCAGAAGTCACAATGGCTTTGTGTCGTTTGACGTAATGCTGTCTTGGTTCTTGAGAGGTTTTTTGTCTCTTCTGTGTGGAATTTAAGTATGTCCTGTTAAAAGACATTAAAGGAAAACATTTTCTTTTACAGGAATATTGCCAAGGGAGATGATTTTGATGACATAGGTAGTGATGTTGCTGAAACACTTAACACAGAAATGGAGGAAGATGATGAGGATGAGGAAGATTTGGAGAAGGATGAGGAGGAAGAAACTGTGACAAAAGAGGTTAGTGGAAGGGAGGAAAGTGATACTGAGAAGAGAGAAGAAGAGGAGGTAATGACTTTTGAGATGGAGGAGAAGAGGATTGCAGAGGAAGTTGCAAGACAGGTAATGCAATATCAACCAATGATTTCTTATTTCCTAATCATGTAGCTTTGTTTCATCTCTTGTATTAAAATTTTATTTTTTCTCCATATGCTCATTCAGAGAGATAAGGGACCCTTGGTAAGCTCTCTTTTTATTTTAGATACATATTTACTTTATGGCATTACATTGGCTTACATTGTTTACTTTTAAGTTCTTATCCATAAGTCATTTTCATGATTTTTACTTACACATTTTACTTATTTATGAAAGAATTAACACTTGATTTTACAATTTATAAGACTCATGTTATTTTATGAATATCTTATGTAGCAGCATGTTGCGTATTGTGCGACATATACAATATTTTTTTCTTTAAAGAATGTTTTTGGGTAAAGTTACTTGACAATGTATGTAAAATATCTCAAATATGCACTACACTTTCAAGTTCTAGTTATAGTATTCCTATTGAGAATATAGTTATGGTATTTCTATTGAGAATAGGTCTATGAGTTGTGCTAGCCTTCCATAAGATAAAAATTCATTGTTTAGGTAGTCAGATCTTAAAGAAGTTGAGTCCAGTGCAAGGTTTTCATTTAGGGCTCAATAAGAAAAAAATGAAAGACTAAAAGATAAAGAGGCAGTATGTTATTTACAGATATCATGTATTTATAATCATATGGTAATGGTATCAATTTATAAATGTTAGATGTTTAAGATAAGCCTATTTACTCCTCTAAGGCTTTAGATATTTCTATGAATTTTATGTTCAAGCTAAGCTTTTTGATAATTACAAGAAGTGATAAAGCTGGATATTTATTGCAAATAGAATTTTTTTAATAATTTCAAATCATAATGCCACAAGTCAATACAACAGATGTAATAGATTTTCCAAAATTCACTATTTTTTATGTTAGAATCAAATTCATTAGAAAGAAAAACCTATTTAATATAATAAGAATGATGCTCTAAAATTGTAGTTATTCATTATGATATCGATTATTAATTTCCTCTGATTAGTAGTTTTTATTATATGAAAAATTGAATAATCCTGTTACACCAAAAGTTTATACATAAATACAGGCATTGCAGTGCTTTTTGCTAAGCTAAGGCTAAAGTGCTCCATTACCATTCAAGCCTCATATGTTTTCATCAGTTGATGTAAAATGTAACTGTTGGAGGAAAGACTAATATGTCAATGTCTGTGATTGACTTTATAGGAAGCAGAGGTGAAACGCATCCTTGAGGAGAGTGCCAAACAAGAAGAATGTGGGGGAGGATTTGTGGTGGAGATGACAAGCCAATCTGAGTGGAGTGATGAAGAGGATGAAGATGGAGCAGCATCTGAACCCCTCTTGGCTGACAGGGAATCAACTGGCTACACAACTGATGATCCTGCTCTTGAAAATGTTTCAATGCTGAATGAAACAGGGCTAACAGATGCTGAAGGTACTGCTTCTGTCTTTAGAAAATCATATCCCTGTTATCTTTTCCTTCTAGTGAAACCTGCATCTTTATTAAACCGATATCCCATTCTGTTTAGTATGAAGATTGCAGATATTAGTTATACTCCTGACATTGTTGTTCTAGTCATGTTCAAGTTCAAAAAATGTACAATACATCTCAGTTTACTTTCATGTTAGTTGCTAAAAATTAAAGTAGAAATTAATAGATGTCAGGAACAAGTCTAGGAATAAGTAAATGAAAAGACTTGTTGGCCATAATTGATAGTGGTAGTATTTAGAATATTGAATTTAATTATTTAATTCCATTTATTTGTGATTATGTCAGGATTATTTATTTTGCAATGCTATATTAATTTCATGAAATTTCAATTTTTATTTGTATGGTTTGTATTAGATATGTATCCTGCTACTAACATATTGGTCCCTTCTGAGAAGCCTTTTGGCTTGGAAGGACAAGATGTATACCATAAAAGAAAACCCTCTGTTTTAAAATTTTTGTTTGTTTTACAGGTGCTCTGAGTGATGTCAACTCAGTGTTTGCTGATGGAGGTCACGAAGGAGATTTAGATGACACCAGTATATCATCACGAGCATCTTCACGGATATTTGGAGATGCAGATGCAGTAGCCATTGGGAATGTGCTGGCCCTTGCTGACACTTTAGGAGGTGCAGCTGGAACTGCTGCTGCTGTAGCAGCTGCAGCTGCAGCAGCATCTTCTCTTGCCTATGACTCAGAATATGAATCTGTCTCTCATGGCCTCTCTTACAGGTATTAACCTTTTAAGCCTTGGTGGCTGATATTTAGCCACCAACTTTTTCCCTGAGTGCTCAAATTCTTTTAACTTTTTAAAGTCATTAACTTTACCTAGTAAATATTTTACATACAATTTTTATGATGGTTTATTACCAAATTGTAATTAAATGTTATTGACAATCCAAAAATATTTATAGGCTCAGTAATAAGTCAATAAAATTGACTTTTGAGGAGATAACTGGCTGCTAAATATTTGAACACCAAGCATCTAGAGTGAATTTTGATGAAAACATATGAGCTTTAATGAGTTAAATTGCTATAGTCCAACATATTATTTTCATAAACATTTTTCTGACACTGATGTTATACAATACTTAAGTTGCTCATATCCCAGCAGCCATGTTTCCTGATCCTATTTTCTCAGCTAGCCAGAGGAAGTGTTGGTTAACTGGGTGTCAGTCCGTATGGTTTGGATGTAATGGAAGGGAGGCTTTTGAGGGGCCATTACTCCCTCTTAGATATACTTCAATGTACTTCAGCTTGTTCAATGTAAGCTTACATTGAATTCATGTGAATACATAGTCTTGGAGCTCTTATATCAAGTTATTTTCTTTTATGAAAATTCATGTTTCATTTCTCCAGATACGCCTGGCTCATCTGACAATTGTTAGAAGTGTTGAATAATTATCCATGTAATATATACCCTGACTCCTTCCATTTTAATTTCACCAGTGCTTCAAGAAAACCAATGGGGGTAGTACCTTTAATTTTCTTCTTACGTTCTAAATTATCAATGAAAAGACAAAGATTTTTCTAAGAAAATACTATGTGACAAAAAGTTGGGTTGTGGTGGAGTATTTAAGAAAAGAAATTAGTTTTTGAAAAATTTTCCCTCAGTTATTCATTTGCCTTCTTGACTGATGCTAAATTATGAAGTAGAATTGATTATGGTGCCTAGTTTGTCAGTGTATATTCTCTGCACATTCTTTATGGTGTTGATATTGTCAATTGGTGTTGTTTTGTCAAAGAATGTGATTTTCCTTTGCTTTATGGTGTTGATATATCACACATGAGAACAGGGAGAGGTTGGCATGGCACAAATAATGTGAGGGACTGAGGAGTCAAAGCGGAAAAGTGAGTCTAGGTATAGCTTTTTGCAATTTTCTCCTTAAATCTTAAATATATAAGAACATAGGGACCTTCATTCCACTATTTATTTTATCATCATTGCACTAGAGGCAAAAAATTTAACTTAAATGTCATCTAAGTTCTTGCATTCCATAGGTTCAAATTTCATTGGTCATCATTTACATAATTACATTAAATTACTTAATTGCTAAAAATCCCAAAATGAAGCCTCAGAAATCGGATGGATTGCATGGTAAACAACACAAGCAATGGAAACAGATAATGAATATCAGATGCTGGAATATACAAGGATTAAACACAAAAGAAGAGCAAGTTTTTAAGGAACTCCACTTATACAATATTGACATTGCAGTACTTAGTGAAACAAAAAGAAAAGGACAGGGAAACAAATATGTGGAAGAATACATATATTTCTGGAGTGGAGTAGAGAAATCAGAAAGAGCAAAAGCTGGAGTGATTATTGCAGTTAAAAAGAAAATAGTGAAAAACATAGTAGATTGGAACCCAATAAATGAAAGAATTTTAACCGNCAAAATATATACTGGTAAAATATGGTTTGAAGAAAATATGGCTACTATATAAACAGTAGATTTAATGACCCGCCATTGCTGCATGTAGTAAAAAATGATCATTATATCAATTTAAATAATCTTACTTTATTGTTTAATTTTCTCACTGATCATTGGAGGGGGTGGAGGAAAATGCAAACCCCTGTTTCACCATGCCCACCAGAAACCTCTGGAATAAATGGTACACAAATATTTAAATAATACACTTAAATTTTCAGACGTCACTATGTTGCCTTTGAAGATATGAGTTTAGTTCCTGAAATATGTACAGGCTTTATTTGAGATCATTTGACCTTCACAATTGCAGTTAGGAGTTATTGGCTTCAGAAGTCCACCTTGCTAATCAATGTTGTTTTGTTTTTTTGACACTGTTGGTTATATTTACATTAACCCCTCTCCATTAGAAAGTAGAGTTATGTGCATATTCTTAAACCAACATATTTTAGAATAACAACTTTTCAAAGTGAAAAACTGCATAATTTTGTGTAACAAAATGATGTGAAACAAAACCTAGAACTTATCTATTTAAAATTTATAGAAGAAGCAAACAATTATATACACTGAATATAGATGTCTCAACATGGCTTGAATTCATGTTGAAGTTAAATTAAGGAAAAATGTATACCATAAATGAATGTTCATATGATATTTTTATGCAGTCACAGGATTATCAAATCTAGAAGCATAATCAGATGCCATGCTCCTTAATCAAATTTTTTCTTAGATTATTTTGCTCTTTAGTTATATTATCAAACATGCATAAAATGGTTGCAAAATGAATCTTCTCTAGCAATATTTGATGGAATTCCATTATGAAATTAAATAATAAATATACCTTTCACTTATCCACAAATATATTTGGCTTTGCTACCAATGGTTTCGAACTTTCAGTTCATCATCAAGCTTAGCAAAAGAAGAAGTAACTGTCACATTCATCACAGTGGACCCTGTATATTGCTAAATACTACTACTACTTAAACCAGGGATATACAGGATCCACTGTGATGAGTGTGACAGTATTTATATTGTACAAAGTTGCAGGAATATACAAGTAATATGCAAGGAATATCATAGAGCTCTACTCAACAGAGCCCCTGTCATCTCCTTGAAAACAATCATTCTTCCAATTTCACTCCTACTATCCTTCATTCTCCTGCAAAAGGCTTTAATTTGGACACCATGGAGCAATTTTGTATCCTTCATCAGCTACATCATTTACATTGGATAGTTAATGAAGATCTTTTTAGAGATAATCCTTGAAACCTCTTAAGTTGCCTTTTTACCCCCATTACCACCTCCGCTACTGGTCAACTTTTCCTCTTCCCTCCAACTGATGGCTCCCATATGTCTCCAACGACACTTCCTTTACCCTCCCCCTTTTTCCTTCTCCCAATTTGCTGTCCCATATATCCCTATGTTTCAGATCTTCTTTTGCTAAGCCTGATGATGAACTGAAAGTTTGAAACAATTGGTAGCAAAGCCAAATGTATTTGTGGAAAAGTAAAAGGTACCTATATTTATTACTTCATTTAAAATGGATCCATTATTTTACACTGAAGTTAAGTTCTCCATAATTTAACTGAAGTAGAACTATATGTAAACTTTAATTCCAAATCAAGCTTACTAACTTGAGGTGTAAAATTTGCTCTCAGACTTTAAGCTCAACCTCTTATGCAGAGTATAATAAGGTTGTTGGACTATGCATAATTAATTGCAAGTCAAAATTATTGTAGAGCTTCCTTTTCTCACATCTGTCAGGATTTCCTTTTAATACCAATGTAGAATAAGAAAGGATTTGTTTTAATGGATGAATCATGAGTATAAGGAAAGATCTTCTCAGCCATGCCATGTAGGTATCTTTATCTAAAAATTCATGAAAATAATCCATTTCAACTCATCAAACCATCACAAAAAATTCTTTTCTGTAATTGGACTGTATGTACTTCTGTGAGTATATCATCATAAAAAAATTTTCTCTGCATTTGTTGAATCTTATTTGGACAACTTTAAATCTGCTTGAAATCAAATTGCTGCATCAGAAACATACATATTGTTTGCATTTCTTTATCATGTACCTCCAAAAGTCTTTAACTCTTAGTTCATTCTGTTGAAATACTTCTCTCAGCCATCATGTAGTCTTCTGAGAATTTTTTCTAGCATTTGAGATTCTGTGACAGTTGTTCACAGTTTTGTGTCTTTTGTCAATTATAACTTTGAGATGGAAATTTTGTGTTCTTCTTAATTCTCTTTGTCAGCTTAAACAGAGAATTTGCTTTTTATCTTGCTCCCAGCTTAAATTCCTCTGCAGAAAACAATTAGTTGACTTAGCTCAGAAAGGCTGAGGAAAATATGTGGGTTTTACGTGCAAGAGGAGAATTGAAGGCTAGATGATAGATCTATGTTGTTCTTCTTTCAGTGTATTTAGAGAGTTATGTTTAGTTATTCCTCGAGAATATAGCTGTGAATATCAAAGAATAGGAGGAAATGTATTTGTTGCACCCCTGAATCACAGGCAATAAGGGCATGTCTCTGGGGAGGTGAAAAGAGAAGCATCCTGGTATAAGTTTTCTTTTGGAATGAAAGCATAATTTGGTAAGTGTTTTCCTAAACTCTTAGTTTTCTGTTCATATTTCCCAAAGAAATCAGACTGTACCTACAACCTACATAGCTTGACATGCAAAAAGGTTTGTAAGCATGAATCACTGAATAACAAGGCAAAAGTAGTTTTGCACAGTGACATAGATTTTAGATAAATCATTTATGCATCTTTTATGCTATTTGCACTTATGTAATCACCATTCTTTTTGTGAATTTCAAAATTTTGAGTCATTTACCAAAAATATTTAGAGATTGATATTATATTTTTGAAAGTACATCTACCATGTAATTATTCTTGGAAATATTAATATTGTTTTTATCTGTGAAATCTCAAAGAACATTTCCTAAACATTTTATAAAATAATTTGTTTTAAACATTTTTCTTGTTGATTGTTATTTTTTACTTGGTTAATTTGTATTTTCTATTTCACATTTTGTATTTTCAGTGTGAGATGATGGCATTAACTGCCTTTGTAGTATATCACTTTTCTTTGGACTCATCATGTTTTATCTCCAATAAGTGTTGATAGAAATGGATTTATTGATTACATAGAGATATTACTTAGCTTAAGCATTTAGGCTCTAAGAAAATTGAACAGAATAACTTGAGATGGAAATGTGTAATGATTAACAATGTGAGTTTATTTGGCCTTTATTATATTTTTGAGAACACTAAATAATGCAGTCCTTTGTATTTTAAGTATTTAATTTAAATATTTGAAAANGGTGTTGATATTGTCAATTGGTGTTGTTTTGTCAAAGAATGTGATTTTCCTTTGCTTTATGGTGTTGATATATCACACATGAGAACAGGGAGAGGTTGGCATGGCACAAATAATGTGAGGGACTGAGGAGTCAAAGCGGAAAAGTGAGTCTAGGTATAGCTTTTTGCAATTTTCTCCTTAAATCTTAAATATATAAGAACATAGGGACCTTCATTCCACTATTTATTTTATCATCATTGCACTAGAGGCAAAAAATTTAACTTAAATGTCATCTAAGTTCTTGCATTCCATAGGTTCAAATTTCATTGGTCATCATTTACATAATTACATTAAATTACTTAATTGCTAAAAATCCCAAAATGAAGCCTCAGAAATCGGATGGATTGCATGGTAAACAACACAAGCAATGGAAACAGATAATGAATATCAGATGCTGGAATATACAAGGATTAAACACAAAAGAAGAGCAAGTTTTTAAGGAACTCCACTTATACAATATTGACATCGCAGTACTTAGTGAAACAAAAAGAAAAGGACAGGGAAACAAATATGTGGAAGAATACATATATTTCTGGAGTGGAGTAGAGAAATCAGAAAGAGCAAAAGCTGGAGTGATTATTGCAGTTAAAAAGAAAATAGTGAAAAACATAGTAGATTGGAACCCAATAAATGAAAGAATTTTAACCGTTGATATGAAGCTCAGCATTTATGCCCTGACAGATGACTCAGATATAAACACAATATGCTCTCTGAATCATTAAATAAGGTAGGAAATAGGCAGGAGATACTGTTACTGGGGGATCTAAATGTTAGAGTAGGTAGAGCAGTCGATAGTAAAATAGTTGGACAATACGGGGAGGATGTAGTAAATGATAATGGGGCAAGATGGATAGACGTCTGCAAAGAACATTCACTCAAGATATTAAATGGATTTTACCAACACAAAGATATAAACAAGTATACTTGGGTTCAGAAGACAAAAAATTTAAAATCAATTATTGACTACATTGTGATAAAACAGAACACATCAATAAGACCATATGATGTGAAAGTATGGCGGGGAGCAGACTGTGGATTGGACCACCTTTCAGTAAAACCACCTATAGAAATGAAACATTGTAAACAAAATAAACAAACAGAGAAAAATAAAACCAGAAAAGTAAACAGGTATAACCTAGATAGTTTAAGAAATGAATCCACAAGTTTTCTGTGTAAGCTACATCTCTCACAGAAACTTGGAGAAGGAATAACAGGTACAGATGAGGAAATGTATAAAGGGCTGAAAAATAAAATGCATGAGACAGCCCTAGAAAAATTTCTGGTGGACAGATAAGTTTGAGGAGCTAAAACAACAAAAAAAAAAGACTCTACCTCAGATGGCTGGCCAAAAATGACTTAGAAGATCGAAATATTTATAATAGGTATACCCACATAGTAAAGAAGGAAATAAGGAAAGCAAAGGAAGAGGCATGGAACATAAAGTTTGCGCAGATAAACTCATTGATAGGAGGATCTAGGTTAAGAGAGGCATGGCAAAGTATCAGTAGTCTAAGGAAAGACACAAATGAGAAGCAAAAAATAATTCCCATACAAATGGAAACATGGAAAGAATATTACAGTAACCTGTTGATATACGGCGTGGTGAATATGTAGACACACTTGGAAGGAGAAGAACTGGAAGAGAATTAAGCCGAAGTTAAACAGATTAAATTATAAGATCAAGTTATAAATATGTTATATCAATGTTATAAATATGCAACTTTCTATTTACGTCTCAGCATTAATTCTAAGATCTTTTTTATCTCAGTTTTTTCTAAACTTTCATTGACATTGAATCATTTAAATAATTAAATGTGTCATATACTTTGCGATGAATAATTTTAACTAAATACAAAATATCCTCAAATAATTGACTTTTCTGTTTTTGCCACTTGTGGCTATGAATGTATCATATTGTTTATTCTATTGACAAGAATTATTTAACAAAATCTACTTGAAATCTTAAATTTTTTTCAGAGGAAACGGGGCTTCTTCAGATGATGATTTGTCTTTCCTCCATCGTTCAACTGGTCGAGGTCAACAAGCCCAAGTTAGAGGCTCCTCTGGATTAGACCGCTCTATAAGGAGGAATGGATCAGACAGTCGAAGTGGAATGGAGTTCCTAGATGATGCTGCCAACAACCTCGAAAACATTCGTACAATGTCTGAGAGCATAACTCGAAATTTTGGACAGCCAAGGAGTGAAACTGACGAGCCAGATGATAGTGATGACATCTAAATGGTTGTTTGAGATGATTACTCTTTCTTCACAAATCCAGAAATTTAATAGTTGTTGTAACCATTAAGCTTCTCCATCAATGGTTCTTGGAAAGGTTGCTGGTGTTATTGTTCTCCATTCGGAAAAGAATTATGTGGAAGCTCTTTTTCAAGGCTGGAAAACGTATCCAACAATTGTTTTAACTCCTAGGTATCTTGGCTAGAGTGGTGTTAAATAGACCTATAAATTGTTGAATCTTCTTTGAAACATTATTATACAACATTTAAAAGGGTGCAAGAAGTGTTGAGTGATATAAGTGAGTATCATATATTTTGGAACATGTTAATTTCTGATGTGACAATTTTACGATTGAAGGAATGCTCCCTGTATCGGAACAATGAATGCAGGCTTTCCGAGTAGTGTTGTCTGGAATTATGGGTAATATAAGATACTTCTAGATGAACAGGAAGGGACACAACATATATTATATATTTTTAGGCTGGACCTGCATACAATCAACTCCTAAAAGAAAAGTGTGAAGTCTTAATATATAAGATTTTGAAGTAATAAATATGTAAATAATTATACTATATATGAAAGCCAAAGACACAATATGAAAATGCATCCCAGCAGTATTTCTTATTGTTGGTTTCCATCTTTTTTTGATGAATAATTTCTTTCCAACTTTTGATGCATCTGTAAAACACTTCCTGATATAAAGCTGCATGTATATATGTGTATGTGTGCATGTAAGAAAGTTTGTATGTCTTTAATCTCATACAAACATACATACACATGGTACACACAAACATATAGATGCATGTATACATTGTTGTAATAATCTGATGGCTACCTTGGAATTTCTTGAATATATTTCTGTGTTAATTCATTGTCCTGCAATAATATAACAGATAAATTTTAACCTCAAGAATTTTAGGGATTTATTCTCTTTTGAGTGTGTATCTGCACAGATGTTTTTTCAGGCAACTCTTTATGAATATTTTTGATGTGACAACCAAAAGTGGCCTCCTCATAAATAGAAAAGTAATTGCAGATAAATTATTAACGTCTGTAATCTTCCATTAAATTCACTATATTCATTGTTTAGATTTTACAGAATAATTATCTCCTGATGAAAAATGTATTGAAATTTTAGTCTATGATAGTGCTGATTGGTGATACAGCATTTAGACCTTTAGGTTGGCCATTATTTCTAAAACTGTGGGTGAGTAAAAGCGTAGCCGGCTTTTACTCAAATCTTACTAAAGTCATAGTTAAGATGTTTCAAGAGCTTGGTTTGTAAACCAAGCATTTTCTTTTCTGAAATAAATATTTTCCTTGAATTTTTCCTTGGTTAGTCTCAAAATATGAAGTGTGTTTTATTCCTCCTTAATATATGGAAAGAAAACATCTAAAGTATAATTTCACATTATTTAATACTTATTTTTTAAGAAACTGATGATTGATTATTTATGCTACTCTTGAGGTAATGAAATGCAATATCAGATGAAAAGGTGGCATTCTGTTTAATCTCATAACAAGTTTTGTCCATAAAAAGAACTACATATTATGATACTTAATGGCGTTGATTCTAAAATATGTTGGGAATCTTTAAACCATAGTATATT
Source organism: Ladona fulva (assembly GCA_000376725.2). Taxonomy (NCBI): domain Eukaryota; kingdom Metazoa; phylum Arthropoda; class Insecta; order Odonata; family Libellulidae; genus Ladona; species Ladona fulva. The sequence continues at coordinate 976,119 of KZ308349.1, read as the reverse complement.
TAACACAACTGTCAAACATTGAAAATACTTTAGCATAAGTGCAATTTTATGAATTTTTGCTGTATAGAATTTAGTTCTGCAAAAATCTGCATTATTAAGAGATTTTCATGTAACCAGAGGTCTTCTGATGAACTTCATAGAATGTTTAGAAGAAGTCAGGTTTATGTGTATGGTGAGGCAGGGGTTGGTTTGGTCTTTTTTCTTTCTATTTTATCTCCCTTTCTCATTTTATTTTGACTTCTATTAAGCTTCATTCTATTTTGCTTCACTTCTTCACACCATATATAAATCAAAACCTTTAAAATTTTTAGCTGAAATGGAAAAGTAATTCTGGGTTTGTTCAGTTAAATTTGCTTTCCATTGAATGTAAACATTATCTTACCTACACTTGCATATGTTATACATATCTACAGCTATGCTCTGTTCCTAAACATAAGAAAGAGATAGGATGTTCATTAAATTTTTCTGAAGCCAGAACTAACTGTTAGCTAATATCTTCCTCATTTTGGAATCAGACATTTATTAAATAATTTGTATTTATATTTATTGACTTAAATTTGAAAAAGGAAAAAAAAACAGAAATTACTTTCCAAAGTTTTATCAAATTTCTGTGAAAAGATTCATAAGTTGGTCTCATTTTAAATACATGTTTCAATCCAGTTGTGATGTATTATTTAAATAGATAGATTCCTACTTCAGCTGTTCTGAATAATGTTTATTGGACACTTAAGAATTATGAAAATAAAAAC